>VUQI01041399.1:0-13311 GCA_015106735.1 Paratilapia polleni | reverse complement strand
TCATTTTCATTTGACAGGGACTGACAGGGACTAGAAAGAGAGACCATATTTCTCCCATATTAGCTTCTCTTCATTGGCTACCAGTTAAATCCAGAATTGAATTTAAAATCCTTCTCCTCACATACAAAGTCTTAAAAAATCAGGCCCCATCATATCTTAAAGACCTCATAGTACCATATTATCCCAATAGAGCACTTCACTCTCAGACTGCAGGCTTACTTGTGGTTCCTAGGGTATTTAAAAGTAGAATGGGAGGCAGAGCCTTCAGCTTTCAGGACCCTCTCCTATGGAACCAGGTCCCAGTTTGGATTCGGGAGACGGACACCCTCTCTAGTTTTAAGATTAGGCTTAAAACTTTCCATTTTGATAGAGCTTATAGTTAGGGCTGGATCAGGTGACCGTGAACCATCCCTTAGTTAAGCTACAATAGGCCTAGGCTGCTGGGGGTTTTCCATGATGCACTGAGCGTTTCTTCTTCACTCACCTCTCTTCACTCTCCATGTGTTTATACACCACTATTGCATTTAATCATTAGTTATTATTAAACTCTGTCCCTCTCCCATAGGTGTGCCTTTTTGTCCTGTCTCCCTCTGCTCTCTTCTGTTTCACCTCAACCCCAACCGGTCGTGGCAGATGGCTGCCCCTCCCTGAGCCTGGTTCTGCCGGAGTTTTCTTCCTGTTAAAAGGGAGATTTTCCTTCCCACTGTTGCCAAGTGCTTGCTCATAGGGGGTCATCATCTGACTGTTTGGGTTTTCTCTCTAATATTGTGGGTTCTTTAGCCCACATTATAAAGCGCCTTGAGGAGACTGTTGTTTTGATTTGGCGTTATATGAATAAAATTGAATTGAATTGAATTAGTGTTAAAGCTGCGCCATGCTATTATTATTATTATTTTTAAGTTTCCATGTTTAGAGAGAGTAGTCGGTAATGCACAAGTGCTCATACCTGCTAATTAGTGCTAAGTGCTAACAGACTAATAACATACCAGGATTTCACCGGGTCGAAGCACAAACTTTTTTGACGGGCTCACAAAATTCAATTAAAAATGCTCCCTAAAAAGCAATAACAGCACAAACACAGGGTAGAGGTCCTTAAATTTACTTAAATTAGCTGAAGTGAGGCCTAGCAGACAGCTGTCAGCTACATCTGCCTCACACCTGTCGATCAGTGCAGCCATGTCCCTAACTATAACAAAACCAAGCAGGTGAGTTATATATAAAAAATTAAATTAAAATAAAAACAATCACTGTACAGTTGTTATGAAGAGAAAGCTATCCCTAGAGACCAAAGTAATTTTTAGCATCAAGTGAGGCATTTTAACATGGGACTCAATATAGACTTCACCTTTATATCGCAAGAATAAAAATACAAACAGACATCAAGTGTAACAAATCAGAGGAAACCTATAAAATTCAGTCCTTCGTTTATCCCAAAGAGCCCCAGTGTGTTCAGTGTGTAGATCCAGTATTCCTACCTGTGGAGTAGTGAGCTAATAATGTCACCACCACCTCTAGAAGAGGGTGAATTTTTTTTTTTCTCAGGTATAGATGTGTGTGAAAAAATTAGTGAAAGTTGGTGATAAGACCCTAAAATAAACTGCCTAGATGCAGATAGTTTGGCTTTTGATTTTTGTGACCACCAAGTATTTCTAGGCTCTGCTCTCTGGAGGTTTCCATGGTAGCAGCTGTCCTGATGCTCCATAATGATGACCTGAGGAGGAGTGAAATGGCTGGTTTTTCTCTGCTTTCTTGCTCTCTCTCTCTGCTCTGCTCAGTGTGTACTTATTAACAGGAATGTTTCACTGCAACAGATGGAGAAGATGGAGATATGCTGAATTTTAGGCTTGTGTGATTTTTTACTTTCATTGTGCACACAGTTTTTTTTGCCCACTAGCCTGGGCAGGAGTTTGTAGTAATCTTACATTCAACACTGCAAATCTGTCTGGAATCTGAGGCATTGATGTGATTCATATTGTCATTAGCTTCATCTGCCTTAGAAGGATTCTCCATCAGCTCAAATGTCAAATACAGATTTAGCTGCCGACATGGGAGGACACATACCAGCAGTACAAGTGCAACACACTATGGTTTCTTTTTTTTGGCAATGCTTGAGTAGTTTGAATGCATAAAAATCATCCTCAGCCACGTAACAAATGAAACAATTTCTTGCAATTTCTTTGCAAAATGAAAATAGCTTTCTTTGTTGGACTGATTTTGCTGAGCAAAGCTGTTGTTAGAATTGGTTTTAAAGTTGGTTTGTTGACTTTGTTAACCTCTGGCTGACAAACCAAAAGTGGCAGATTTACCACCGAAATACAAAATCAGTTTTTAACCAGTAACCACTGATTTTGTTTTTAAGAACAGCTGACACTGAAAGATCTTATCAGTTAAGCTAATATTTTATTAGACTTGATTAGACTTTAGCCTTAAAATGTTTGGGTCCTTTTTTTACATCCCTCAGCATCTGTGACTCATATATTTTCTGTTTGTATTCCCTTGTATGCAGCCCGTTGTAACTACTCATAGAGTAACACCTACCAAACCCAAATCACTCAGCACAATAACTAATCACAGTCCTGTGCTAGTGGTTGTTTCACAAAGCAGGCACTGCTCTGCTGTTTTGTGGCTGAGACAGATGAGGCACCTCGAGCTAGTTTTTCAGGTGAAGCAGTTCAGTTTCTACTAAAGAAGGCTTGGCACCTCCTTTTCTTTTCTCCAGCTCCATAGCAGCAATGTTTTCCAGAAGAGTGTTTGTGCCTCTGACACATTCTCACTCCTAATATGTCACATACTGGGTCAGGAAGCCTTCTCATCACATTTTTTAAGATGTAAGGCATAGGATAGTACTCTACAATAGCATGTCACTGGTTGAGGAAGTACAGAACCCCCTCAGAAGTCAGCATAACAGTGTCACAGGATTTTTATGTAGAAGGCACAAATTCATGTCTCGTGTAGGGTCGCCTGAACGGATCACCTTCAAAGTACAGGTTGTGTCTTACCACTGCAACCAACACATTTCAAAAGGTGCAACTTGTACTTTGAAGGTGAACGTTCTCCCTTTCCAGTTTACATTGCACTTTTCACAGTTTCACTATCGTTGCCGAGTAGTTTGTGAGTGTTTGCAGACAAGTCATGTCTTCCATGCAAACTACTGGCAACCAAAGCAATCGCAAGGAGGTTTTTGGTGCAACACCGTATACCTCTTTGAGACCAATTTCACGCTAGCAACTGCCAGCAACTTCCAGCAACCACTCACTAACTGGTCGCGGAATATACATTTTTCCCTAGTAACCGGTGGTTACCAGGGGGTCACTGACTGGTCTGGGTGAATGGGGTTTTAGCAGTTGATTTCACAGCGACTGGTGGCAGCCACTTGCAGCTGGTCAGGGAATACAAAGTTTTACCTCACGACTGGTGGTTGCCAGATGGTTGCCAACCTGTCTTTAGGACTGTGTGCTTGAGGCCTAAGACACTGAGGGATTTAAGGCCTCTCGAACTACCCTGCACCTTAAAAAATTGCACTAAAGGAGTACCAAGTGAGTTAAAATGTCTTGCCAGTGATTACTGCCCAAGTATCACAAGAGTGACAAGTTGGAAGTGAGCCTACCCTTATTTGTGAGATTTCAGGCATCGCAAGTTGGAAATTTGCTGTGGAATACAACCTGTACATTTATAGCAAGAAGGTGACCTACTGAGGGAGCTGGATGTAGTTCGACTATGTTTTCCTTTTTCCTTTTTTGCTTTATTTCTGCTTTCTGCTTGACACATTAATACATTCAATATATCAATGACACTCAGTGCTGACATGTGTCTGCGTTTTATTTTTACTACTTTAACCCAATTTTCCTTTTTTCACTCATACCTTGCTTCAGTAATGTGAATGCAATACTTAAATTTGTATTATAATATATTTTACTGTGCATGCAAGCCTGTCCATTCAAAAGCCATCTTGGTAAGATGGCTTTTGCCTCTAATGTGGCCAGATATTTGAAAGCATGTCTCTAAATAAACTTTAATGTCAATGATTACCAGGTCATAAGACTTGCATGTATAGAATCAGCAGTTTGCTGTTGCAGAATCCTGACATAGATTCATAATTTTTTGCCATTTCTCTCTTTTATTTTCTCTCATCCACCACTGTAAATTTTAGCCTTGTATTATATGCAAGGCTAAAATGTTACTACCTGTATGTGTGTTAACTGCAGGCTGAGAGAGAGCAATGAGGATGGATTAGGATGGATTAACACTGTCGTCGTCATCATACATTCATCTTTCTCCTCCCTCCACCTTTTCTTTCCCCTTTTCTCCTCCTCCTCGGATCCCTTCCTCCCTTTCATCACCCTACCCTACCCTCCTCTGTGTTTCCCATTACATAGTTGCTTTGTCCTCTTTTTGTCCACCTATTCACATCTCCTCTGCTGCAGTATATCCCTTCATTACTCTTCTTTTCTTTTATGTCCCTACTTTCTTCTTCCCTTACTCCTCTCCTCCACACATCCTCTATCCTGTTATTTACACCTCCTTTTCTCCTCAGCATTCTATATTTACCCTCTTTTACCCCCCCCTCCTTGTATCCTTCCTCATCTCTCATTTATTCTTCTTTTCACCTTACCCCATCTTCTGTTCTTTTTTTTCCCCCTCCTCCACGGAGACAGTCAAGGAGCGCTGGGAGCAGCAGCAGGGCCAGAATTTACATCTTGATATATCAGTTTCCTGCAGCAGTGGAGGCGGTGATGGATGGCGTGTTGCCGGCGCCGCAGCGCTGCCATGAGTTACCGTGGTGATTACCGGTAGAGACGGCTACTCACTGGCCACTTCATCACTGTGACTGGTGGTGAGGAAGGCGAGAAAAGAGAGAGAAAAAGGAGAGAGGGGCAGAAAAACAGAAAGAGAAGTAAGAAAAACACAATTGGAGGAGAGTGCGGGGAAAGGCAGCGGTGGCTTGTTGTGGCAGGAACAGGGAACAAGATCATCAGAAGGATAAATATTGGTCTGTTAGGTCACATAAGAATAGATTCTGAAAAGGGTCAGGATAATGTGAAAGTCCAGGGCCAACTGATATTGTTTCCTCTTTGTGAGTCAAGTATAGAGACACTGTAAGGCCCAGGATGTTGTAACTGCTTACTGCATTAAGACTATTTCTTTAAATGTATATTTTGTAAACCCAGAGGAACAGAGCTCATGTGTTGTCATGTCCTGAATGTTATCTCAGTTCTGCTTGTTTTATCTGCCTACTTATGTTTCTTTAGCTGGAGTGTGTTGATGTCTTCACAAAAGCCTTTACCCATAATTCACAAGACAGCCCGATGTAAATTGGCAAAGAAAAGATACAGGCTTGATTGCACTCTGTGGTTTCATTGCTCTAATGCATGAAGACAACAATGTTGCTGCTATACCTTTAAAACTTGGTGTAGCAGGGAACGTTCACCTCCAGTCTTTCTGTCTTGGTGTCTCATCGTGTGGTTAGTGATTTCATGTCTAGACCAGCCGCTGCCTGCCATCCAGCTGAGGGAAAATCTGACATGTCCTCCTCCCTCCTGCCCTCCATAAAACCTGAGGAAAAACAGATCGATGCTAGGCAGCTTGCTCATTTTGCCCTGGGCTTATTGAAATGGAAAGTTACAGGTCCTCGTACGTGTCAGCACTGCTGCAGTCATGATAGAGAAGGTTCTGTTAGTGGGACCTGCATGCTGTGACAAAATGCAAATCAGGTTAAAAGTCTGACATCAGTTTACCTTTTTGTTTTAGTGTACAATGGATTATACTTAGATATTATATTTTTCAGAATCATTCTTACTGTTATTTTTTTATGTTGTACCTCAATTTTGAGTTACTTGAGTATTTTCAAGTTGAAGTTACAATATTTTAGACTTTCATGAGAAATGATGTATTGCATTCCTTCATGTAAGTTGTAATTACCTAAGATTCTATGTAATTAAACACACAGTATGGAAAGCTTATAAATTAGATTGCATTGATAAAAACCATCCTCAACATTTTGAAATATTAAAAAAAATCTCTTTTCCACTGTCTGTATTTGCTCAGGCCAGAAGAGATATAATATTTTGGTAAAACATAATCAACTCATGCCCCCATATAGTTTTTGATGGCCCTCTCAAGGGGCCTAACCCATAGATTGGGGTAAATGTTGCTCAAATAGCAAAGTGTATGTAAAGAAATGTAAACACGAGGGGTCAGTCTGCTATCAGTTTGCAATTGAATGGGGTCAAGTTGGCAATTGCATGCAGTCTGTTTGTGATAATACAGTGATTAACTGGGATAAATTGTCAAAAATCGCAAACCTCTTGCCATCTACGTGCACAGAAATTCACATTAAGCAGAAATTCACATTAACTACTTACATTCAGATTCCAGTTAGAGCCACATGGATTTGAAACAGAAATTCAGAAATTCATCCACAAATAGTGACATAGTTGTTGTTAAGTTGCTGGCAATTTAACAGCAGTGCCTAGATGCAGTGACACAGGTGCTCGGCAACCTTGCTTTTGTATAGGAATATAACCAGAATACAACCAGTTGGCAACCAGTCAAGTTGAGTCCCCTATTGCTAAGAGACACATCGCAGACGAGTTGCGCTCATTGGCGCAGACTGGCAATCTGTCTGTGTTTATAAATTAGATGGCAATTATTTGCAAACCTTCACCACTCTGTTGGAGAGTGATTTACTCTAGTGTGACTGAGCCATTAGTTAGGTTGGATTCTGAACGCAGGACTTTCACTTGTTGTTGGATTGGTACTTGTACCAAAGTAAAGGATCTCTGGAAATAGTAACAAACTAAACAAAGTGATATCATTTTGATTTCTGCCTCAAAAAACCCCCAAACATAATTGCTACAAAACACTGAAGTTTCCAACAGTTAGTGTAGACCTTTAAGTGTATAGCTGTTGGGAACACATATACTAATTGTAAGCCCAGTATATGACAAGCAATGTGTTTATCAAGTCAACGATAATAAAACTGAAGGATATAGCTGAATTCAAAGTTAAAAACTGATCAGGTAAACAACTGAATGATAAACAATATGAGTTCTTTGTCACTGGTTGTGTTGTAGTGTGTGTCATGGAGTGTATATTGTGTTATTTCACATTGTTGCTTGTGTCAAAAGGATTTACTGTCACACTGAATATTGATTTCTTTTGACTTGCCAAATTAATTAACAGTGCTTCCTTATTATGCAATCCAGAGTTTTCTATCAGTTAGTTTTCTACTAGCCAGGGTTGTGTATGTATATGTACTGCAGAGTGAGTGGGAGATGTGTGCTTTATTTCCTGGCTGGTGAATAATTTAGTGCTGTGTGGTTCGACCTTGAGGTGTCCTCTGTGGTCTGAATGCAGATGACACCCTGAGAATTCTGCTGCCGTCTCATATAATGCTTCTTTGTGAACACATTCAGTCACTGACACACTGATCTTCACATACACTTGTGTTTTTTTCTGGTCTGAGACATTTTGGGGCTTTCTTCTATCCTCCAATCTTGTTTAATGCTTTATGGCAGCAGGAGGAGACGACGGTGTCAGATCCATGAATGTGGTCAGGCAGAAGAACATCAACCATGTTAGCAAACTGTCAGGGACTTCTTTACATGTGTCTTGCCTCTGGAAAAATGTCTTTCATAGCCAAGACATTTAAGGTTTGAGTCTTTTATTCATAATTTACTGCTTAGAGCTGCTTATGTCAAGAAAAGACAACTCACGAAGACACCTGCACTTGATGTTTGACCTCCTTTCTGTGATTCAAATAGTGGTGTCCCATGTTAAGTAAAGCGTTTTATTGACCTATCCATCAACCTCGACCCTCGCTCAACCCTGGTGGGACATATGGCTGAAATTAGTTTTTTGACACAGTCTTGGGCTCGAGCACTTTCTCCATCTCATCTCTTCAAGTCCCATCTCTTTCAAATTCACCATCACTGTCCTCCACCTTAAGTCTTAGGTCTGGATCTCATTTTTCAATAGGGGTCTATATCAAGTCAGCTACAGCAGGAGGACAGTCTGTTTTTAATGGAGTTGGGGAAATTAACCAGATGTAGCCTACATCTGTTTAAACAACCAACTAGTCTTCATCCTAAAAGTCTTTTTTTCTTGTAAAATAAGAAAATGCCATTTGAAAAGACTACCAATAATGAAAAATAAATCACAAATTTCTCTTTGTGTTGTTTGTTGAAATTTCTTTGTTGTAATTATTTTTTTATGTAGAATAGGTGATTGTTGCCTCTTGTGGCCACTGGGGGAATATCATCAATTACAACAGGCTCCATATTCAAAAGCCTACAGATGTAGTCAACAGAAAGGTGAAATGTTTTGTTTTAATAGAAGCATTTTCAAAAAACATAGAAGTAATCAAAAAGAATAACCCGTAACCATGTGTATGGGTTTTAAACTCTATAGAAAGGCACCCATTTGCTCCAAGGTGAACACAGGTCATGTGCTGTGCCTTAACTCCTCTATCAGTCATTAAAGTCCATCCAGTGTGACACCACATGATACATTCAGAAGAAAGTTAGTGCAGCTGCAGTGTTCAGGAGCTCCCCAGTGAGAGACCTTCAGGGCGTCCCTAGAACTCTTTGGTCCAAAACGTCTGCTAGCTTTAACTAGCAGGTGTAATGTTTACTTTCACTGGGATTGGCTCAAAAGTGACTGACACCATATGAAAAAAAAACACCCAACATAGCACATCATAGAAAAAAAATTTCTATGATGTGTGTTTTTCTCAGTGATTTTACACAAGTTTGGAATGCAAACATAACAGAATAAAATATCAAACTTTATTAAGTGTTATTAAATTATGGTTTTATAACAGCAGGCATATCCAGACACTTTTTTCCCCATATCATAGCTATAATTTCTGTATAAAATAACAAGGTTAATATGATTCAATATGCTGCAAATACTAGCTTTTTATGTTTTACTTAGAATTCATCTAGGCTAGAGAAAATTTGCAGAGCAATGTATTCAGTTGACTTTCAGATGAGACAAAGAAAAGCAGAAACTCTTTGCATGTGAAAAGCTAAAAAAACGGAAATATTTTGGTGTTGTTTGAAAAACGACTGAAACGATTAGTCGAGTCTCCTCATATCCTGTGCTGTGATCCTATTATAAATCGCTGGTGGCAGCTCAGGGGAAATAAGCATTGGCAGTGAGTCACAAAGATGAACCAGTAACTGATGCTCAGTGACAACGAATTACATCCAATGATGCCTTCACTTTTGACACCAACATGTGTAATATTATATCTCCTGAATATCAGGTTGTTATTCATACAGTAAGCTTATCTGCAGGGCTTTCTTTTTTAATAAAATGATGCGTTTCCACCTGCAATCTCTTTGATCAAGTCACAATAAACCCTCTCTGCAAATGCATCCCAATTGAGAAATTGGCTCAGCTGAGGTGTGAATAGATACAGAATGTAACAATGTAGTCTCACGCCGACACCACACAAAGAACCTATCTGCATGTAGGAGGAAGCAAAGCAGGCTTTCTATGCACGAAAGAGAGGCCTTATCACTTCTTGATTTGATGCTTCCTCTGATCTCTTCCTCTCTCTCTCTTTTTTTTTGCTTTGCCTCTTTCTCCCTCATTCGTCCCCTCCTCTCCCCCAAAGGCATCTGACTGCTCTTTAATTGCTGGTTTAAATCAGATGAGGTGAAGTTGCTGCCTGCTCTTTGAATAAATGCCTCTACGCAACAGTGCTTCCATTAAAAATCACCAGAGACACATGTCTAAGAACCCGTCCCTTTAATACTATGTTGGTGAGGATTGCTTGAATATTAGACGGGCAGATTAAGGACCATTTTTCTTCAGTTAGACCCCTCCTAGTTGTTGTGTTTATGTGCAGTCTGTTTGTGTAGCTTTGTGGTTGCGTGTACCACTGCATACGAGGTAAATAAATATGTATGAGTGTTTATGCATTGATGTACAAGTGTGTGTTTCCAAGTAAAGTGATGCAGCAGCAGCAGCTTTAACCCAGAATAGCTTCAGTTGTTTGTGTGACTATGCAGCACCTCGTACCAACCCAGCTGAATAAACTTTATTGTTTTTTTGTGTTTTCTGAAGGCAGAATTACTCTACGCTTACGACTGAGACTGAAAAGTGTGTTGGTAGTGATAAGAAATGAGAGTCTCCCGCTGTGATTTCTCCACACTCAGGCTATTCTTTAGAAATAAAAGCATCATTGTGATGAAGCAGTAATCTGTTTTTCCTTTGCTGTGTTCCAGTTTATTCGCCGCTGCTTTTGTTAGCGCTGCGGCTCCTCTGCAGCATCAGCAAACTGTAGAGAGAAACAGGAAACTGAAAGTGAAATGGAGGGTATTTGTTGTTTTATTAGGAGGCAAATTCTCAGAGCTCACTGTAGGCCCTTTTTACAGTGGACATTTTGAATGACTATTCAGAGCCCGAAGGCAAAGCTTTTTATTTAGTCAGATTTCAGTAGTGACCCAAAGAATGTGATTGCAGATACAAGCAGTTAAATGAGTTTTCTGGGTAGGGTGCTCAGCTTCAGAGACAAGCTGAGGAACTCAGACGTCAGGAGAGAGCGACTTATTTGTGTCAAAGAGAACCAGTTGAACTTGCTGAGGCATCTGATTAGGATCATCCCGAGGCTGACCTAGGAGATGAGCTGAAACGTTACGACAGCCAAAGAAAATGTGTATAATTTCACATCAGCTGCACACTGCCAGGTGCAATCAAAAACTTTTCAGGACTAGGCCCATAAAAATCACAAACTGACTTAAATTTTGGCTGATGTCCAGTTAAAGGTCATATACTTGTGCATCTTTGGGCTGCTTTCAGTGCTGTTTAAAGTTCCGTTCTGTCCCACATGTGCACACGTGTCTCTGCATTGTGCTCTGGATCTTTTCCACTGTGTCAAAACAGCCACCCTTCAACTTGAATTTCAATTTTGGGGAAGTGGATGAACTCACAGGGAGAGGAAGGGAATGGAAATCTGGTGAGTAGAGCAGGTGAGCAACCATTCTGTTGATGTGGCCAAAAACCTCCTGTATTTTCAATGCGCTGAGTGCCTGCACATGATGGATGACCCTAGGGGACAAATTGATGATACACAACATGGTGAATGTTAAAAAAAACACACACACACGCTCCTGATCACACACCTGACCTGATGCTCTGCTTTTATTGTCCACTGTGCACTGTGGGCTGCAGAAAACTGCTGGGTTCTAGCCAGAGACATCCTTGCACGACAATGATGGCAATGATGGAGAAAGTTTGCAGATGTAGTATCTGCATGTTATTTTGCTTATGTTGCAACATATTTTTCTGTATGGTATTTACAATATGTAAAAAGCAAATAGCATCTCCAGCGTTGGTCTCACACATATAATTATAATCATCATCATCTCCATCCATCCATTGTTCTGTTGCATTTGTCTTTAAGTGCTCACAGGGGGTCATCTAACTGTTGGGGTTTTCTGTCTAATACTGTAGGGTCTTTACCCCACAAAATAAAGGGCCTTGAGACGACTGTTGTTGTGATTTGGCGCTATATACGTAAATAAAATTGAATTGAATTGAAACTGAATTAAAAACAATGTTGCTAAGTGCTTTACAAAGAAAATATAAGAGCATTAAATCCATCAAATGTAAAATTGGATGAAGTACCCTGCATAAAAACAAACACAAAATAATGTAATGTACTGTAAATGTATGAAGACAAACAAGGAGACAACAAAGGACAACAAATGACAAGGTGGGTCTATTAAAGTAGTTGCAATAAAGAAAACTATTTTTCACTTATATTTTGTTTATGTAGAAAATGGATTGACAGAAAAAAAATCTAGGCTTTTTTGGGGGGTTGAAGCTTTGAGGCATGTTTTGCTTCTTTATAATGGATGGACAGTAGTAGTGTATATTGAGATGTCTGTGCACAGATTGATTTTATTTTAAAGATAAGTTATGGATACAGAGTACATTTCAACGAGCGCAAAGTGTGATCTGACAGATTCATAGCCGTGTTTTCAGAGTTCACAGCTGCCTGCTGGGTTCAGTTAGCTCAAGTCTTTAAGCAGACTGATGCACTGTAGCTCAGAGTCTGGATTGTTCCTTGACTGTGAACTCCACCTAATCCAGGTGTACGTTAGCACAAACCAAATCCAGACCTCAAAAGAAAGGTTTAGATGGTTATTGACTTAAGGGGAGAGAGAGAATTAAGTAGAGATAGATGAATGACTCACACAGATAAGATGTGACTTAGCTCTCTCCTTTTCTTCAGTATTCAAATTTAACAAAGAAGGGCTATGTGAGTTTAAGACCTTGGAAAGTGAGGACATTTTGGCTGATGCTCACTTTGGGACAGACCTTCAAAGCGTTGTTTGAGGGTTCAGACTTGGTTTTAGGATTCAAGTTAGTCTGCTTTAGGTTTGGGCAAAGTAAGTCCGAAGGGATTTTCACAAAGAAGTACAGTCAGAAAGAGCGAGACTTTTTACTTCCAGTCTTTCTATATTTTAAATGACCTCAGTCAGGCCCTAGAAATTGGGGTTAATGTATGCTTAATTCAACCCGCACTCCACTCCCTTTCTCTCTTTCACACACCCATAGACACAAGCACACGCATGTGGAACAGAGAGCCAAAACATCTGGACCTCTCATCAGATTTCTGGAAGTAACCCCATCCTAACGGCTGCGGTGACTTTTTTCCGCCTGTTTGTGGTTTTCCCTGCAGCTGAATTTAGCACACTCACACACACACACACACATTTCCATATTTTTAAGGAGCAACTTGACGCCCCATTTGAGTTTGAGAATGACCTCTTTACATTTTTTTAATGTGCTCTGTAAAATGGATGAAAAGTTAGATCATTATGTTTTAGAAACTTAAATTGAGTAAAAAATTTACTTGCATTAAACCTAAGGAACAAAAGTGAGTCCGGATTACTTCTAATCAAAATCTCTGAGTCATTCCAAATTGAAAAACTGCTTTTAATAGTTTTTCAATTTACTTTTCTGTGGAAATTTGGGAATACTTTTTTTGGTCATAGTGTTTATCTTTCGTAAAATTTAAAAACGTGTTATATTAAATAATCTCTTCTAATTGTTTAGATGAGTTCAGTTGTTCTTTAGAGAATTTTGCATAAAATTCCTCGTATACATTTAATTAAGGTTAGAGGTGGTTGGTTTGGAGGGTGGGTGTGCTAAACAGTGACACCAGAGATCGGGTTTCACATGCAGATCATCTTTGGTTTAGGAAATAAAACCTCTGTTTTTCAGGCAAAAAAAAAAAAAAAAATATATAATTTATATATATATATATATATATATATATATATATATATAAAG
>VUQI01041398.1:3045-20759 GCA_015106735.1 Paratilapia polleni | reverse complement strand
ATTATTACCAGAGAAATTTTACAGTGAAATTACTCCTTTTCAGAAACCAGCCTGACTAAATGTATCCCAGAGAGTTACCAAGGAACAATCAATAATCTGTAAAGTTTAAAGCGTGCTCTTCTGAATGTAATTTTTAAACACAATTCAAAAACCTTGATCATTAACATTTGAAAAATGTGTTTCTAAGCAATATTTAAAATCCCAAATATGCATCTCAGACAGAAGCTAATATTCAGAATATAAATATGCACTACCAGACCACTCTGATTTGTCGCAGTAGTCACTGCATTGTCTTATCCCCTCCCCATAAACTCAGGTTTAGATACAAAAGACACATTTGTAAATCAAAATCTTTTCAGTTACATCAACACAGACACATTTGACTGGCTCAAAAAACATTTATTCACTCAGTCATACTATAGATATGAGTCATTTCCGTCATTGCAGGTATTAAGTTTCTGTACCTTAGGCAGTCTGCCGTGATTGATAACTCAGATGATTACACTTCGCCAATGGGAGATGGGGGAAGAGCAGGATGGGTGAGGGGAGGAAGAGAGGAAAGGAAGGGACATAATGACGCTAATGATAATTACAGAATTGCTAATACCTGAAACTTCAGTAAAGTAGCTTTGCCCGCAGTCTTAGGCGCACCAAGATATAATTGAACCCCCTATATCATCACATTTAGCCAGTGTATAATTTCATTATAGACTGTATATGTATTTCACTATGACTGATGTGTAATTACCACCTCTGATTTTCAAATCAGTTAGAAGCTAGACTGAATATGAATTAGTGTTAGCTAATGGATGGTGTCATCATGTGTCAACCATAAACCCTTGCATTTTGCAACCTTTTCCTTTAATTAGCGTAATTGTTTGTGCAGTGTGTTGCCATATGTAACATGTCTGCTTTGTGTCAACCTTCATTAGAAGGACACATTCCCCTCATACATACAGTATGACCCTGTATGCCACAGAAACATATGGACATTAATTTATGGATAGTGTCATTTTAATGAAGACGACCCTTTTATCACCTGCTGATGGAGTGGATATGCATGTGTGGGCATAGTCTTTGTCAACATCAACTGAAAAGATGTGACATTCTGTAAATTGTCCAGCCAGAAATAGATGACATAGTACTCACCTGTCTTTCACCTGTTATTGTTAATTCAAATAGGTATTCTTCATATCCTGAAACTGCTTTTCTTTTCTACCTTTTTATTTATTTATTTATTTGTTTGTTTAATTAATTCCTGTGTGAAATTATTTTGTTAACATTCTAATCTTTTATATTTTAAAACCCTACCCATTATATTTTAACCACCCTTTCATTTGTTTAAATAAGTTCAATGTTTTTGTAAATACAATTTGACGTATATAGCCACCACAGTGTTCTACTTTTTAAAATTTCTTCTTCTGATGTAGATCTGGCCTGGAAATTCTAAATATTTACTTTTTAATTGTAATCAGTGAGCACATATTCCAAAAAATAATACTGAAGAACAAACAAATAGCTCGTCCCCTGTGTGCGCCTGCGTGTAGATAATTTAAATTCTGCATCGAAAAATCGAACTCCAACTACAAGTGGTACTAACGGCGTGGGAATACATCTGATTGCTGTTGCATAAGGAAAACTGACCGTAGACAGTCATAATGGGGTTTGGTATAATTAATCTCTTAAGAACTTTACTTTAAAGTGGCATGTAGCTAAAAATAGGATATTTGCTGAAAAAGGGACATGCAAATTAGTCCCTCTGCCAGTGTGCACTTTGAATCCCTTGGGCTGAAAATAGTAGATTGAATAGAATGACATAATTTGCTTAAAAACAAAGAGAAAGTCATCATTTGTTTTGTTTTGTTTTGTTTTTGTACACATTAATGTTGCTGCTACTTTGTAAACACTCTGATATCAGAAAGTAAGATCATGCATTCAAAAATAAACACTATTAGCATATATATCTAATTATATTACAAACTAATTTCAATATGAAAGCACTCATTATTCAGAATGGTCCATTTCAAATTTTATTAGACTATTTATTGATTCAATATTTGTATATAGTACTTTAAAGCTGCTGCAAGTGAAGCTGGTTCTAAATTTTCTTATTTTTTATTCTCTGGTTACCTTGTAAAAAGATGGCAATGATTTAAAACTTTGCTTAAAATAACTATCCATCCATCCATCCATCCATTTTCTGGGGGCTGGAGCCTATCCCAGCTGCCATAGGGCGAGAGGCGGGGTACTCCCTGGGCAGGTCGCCAGTCTGTCGCAGGGCTAACACAGAGAGACAGACTTAAAATAACTAAGTAAGTAAAATTTATTTATATAGCACCTTTGTAGATAAGGATCGCAAAGTGCTTCACAAGAACAATCAACAAAAAAATACAAATATTAATATGCAACAATAATATCCACTAGTTAAAAGCAAGTCCATACAAGTAAGTCTTGAGCTGCTCTTTAAAAGATTCAATAGAGTCCTCAAATCGCAAACGTAATGGTAGTGCATTCCATAGTTTAGGAGCTGCAACTTCGAATGCACAGTCTCCTTTAGTTTTCAATCTAGAACGAGGAATCATCAATAGGTTTTGGTCAGAGGACCTCAATGACCTGCACGTTATATATGGATGCAAGAGTTCACTAATGTAAACAGGTATTTGACCATGCAGAGCTCTCAAAGTGATCACCAAGATCTTAAACTGAAGTCTGAACTTTATGGGGAGCCAGTGCAAAGACGACAAAATAACTGTCACATGAGATCACTTAAAGGACCTAGTAAGTAGCATTGCAGCCACATTTTATACCATTTGTAAGTGATCCAAACATTACTTACTGAGGCCAGTGTACAATGAATTACAATACTCCAATGGTGAGGAAACAAAGGCGTACGTAATCATTTCTAATTCCGATTTGGACACCATTTGACTAAGGTGGGCAATATTTTGTAGAAAGAAAAAGCAGGATTGCACAACACTATTAATATGATTAGCATAACTAAGAGCATGGTCAAACGTAACACCTACATTTCTGACTTTTGATTGAACCAATGATGATAAAGAACCAAGATTGTTAATCACAGTGGGAACAAAGCTGTCAGGAGCACAAATAAGAACTACTGTTTTCCCAATGTTAAGTGAAAGATAATTAGCAGCAATCCAGTTCTTTATGGTATCAATGCAATCTTGAAGGATAGATATTTTTGCAACATTCTGTGGAGAAAAAGAAATTTACAATTTGATATCATCTGCGTAACAATGATATAAGACCCCTTTAAAGGTGCCCAGATGTGTCCAAGTGGTAGTAAATACAGTGCAAACAAAACAGGTCCCAAAACAGAACCTTGGGGCACACCACAGGACAAAGTGGCAGATGAGGACACAAAGCTGTCAGCAGCAACCGAGAAAGTAAGAAGAAAGCCAATCTCGGACTGATCCAGACATGCCCACCCATGTCCATAAAATGCAATAATTAATCATAATTTAAAGAGTATATTGATTGTTTCAGTGATCTTCAAGCCAAAATGTCAGGGCACACCTGTATTCATGTCTGCACAAAATAGCCTCTAAATCATATGACATGTTGGCAGTTCTCTCAAAAGGGATGTTTGGTTTCCAAGTGCCTTCTTAAGCTTGCTTGGTACCATTTTAGCATTAACCAACTCTTCCCAACAGATGATAATCTTAGGCTGAGGATATTTAACATCTTCAGTCCAGCTGAATCCATAAGACTGGTAGCTTTTGCAATACTGCCTGACAGTTTTTTTTTCTCTTTCGCTTTAGGCAATGGGTCGTCTGCACTGATGGTTACATGTTCTTTGTTCTACATAAGAAAGTGATCTTTTTTCCCCCTTATTAACCTCCTCACTGTCAATCAGAGCCTTTGAAGTCGAAAGTAACTATTATCTAAAGACATCAAATAAAAAAGTAAAGGTAAAAAAAAGACAATAAAGGATCTAAAAGGATCTAAAAAATGTAAGCATAAATGTACTTAAGCATAAATACACGATACTGTAACACCACCCCCATACCACTCTTTAAATTTGCTGCTTTAGTTGCTCTGTATTACTCCACGGTATTTTGCAGCTTCAAAACAAACACCAGCAGTCCAACAACTTAGTTTTCCCTGAATTTTTGCTGTGTCACTTTGGCAGCCCTGTCCCCGACACCGTGCTTCTATAGCAGCTTGCTAATTACTGGACAGGGGCCTCGTTCTCCCAAACCAGACCTGACAGTGTTCTGTGGCACAGTCATAATGTCACTGCAGCTAAATGAAGAAAGTGAAGTCAGTGAAAAGTCCCTACGGCGTTCCCAGGTGGACAGTCCTGCTGAAAGCAACATGGTTTGTCTGTATGTTGGCCCTTGCGGCTGCTGTCAGCATATCCTGCAAAGTCTGGACATCCTCACCCTCAATAAACTAAGCTCCTGAAAGAAAATTACCTTCTGCATGGCTGAAAATTCACAGAGCAAGTCACAGTAAGTACACACACAGAATAATCTCTATGTGGGAGTATGCGTGTTTGTATGTACATTACTTTGTCGTGTTTGTTTTAACTCTGCCATCGGAAAATTGATTGACAGGCATCTGGCGGTGTTCACAGTTACTACATGTTTATGTTCGTTGTTGTGTGAATGACTCACCGCAACCTGATGTCAGTCACACTCCAGTATCAAAAGGCTGATAACCACCTTCCAATTGCCCAGTCTGATGCCAGAGAAACCAAGAAACACACATATAGACATTACCACCTAATGGACTTAATAATAGAAGCTTTTTTGAATATTGTTACATCCAAATGACCTTAGACCCTTCTATTAATTTGTGCAACAGAGGTCAAACCAGCATCCTGCAGAGTTACAGCATGCAGTGAAGACAGTTTAAATCTGCAGGTGTAATGTAACACTAATAGGTCTGCAAAAACATCCGCTGCAGTCTGTTTTTCAGTGAGATAAATCAATAGGAATCGTCTGTTAATCCACCCACCTGTTTCATAGAGGGTATAGGTAGGATAAAGGGATCTGATGGATATAAGATAGGATAAAATACAAAAATAAAATATAAGATAGAAGTAACGATGGTGAAGGTGTGATTTATATAATATTTTAAATAGTCAGTAGAAAAGGCTTATCAGTTTGAGTGAGACAAGGTGAGGCTTAACAAGAGAGCTGAATAACTCACGGCTCTCAAAGAAGGTGGAAGAATCGAAGATAGCACAGGGTGGGATAAGGGTAGCAAAAGAGAGCAATAACTGAGTGAATGCAGACGAGGATGACAGAGAGAAGATGAGGCTTATTAAAGGAAGGTGGAGAGGAGCTGCATTTGTGCCAGTCTGTGCCAGAGCTGCTCCGACCAGTCCCCCTGTTTTGGCTGGCAGATGGGTCCTGTCGTGGTGCCGCCTGAAGGATGGTGTGCCATGCCGACGCCTTCACTAGGAACACACACACACATGCATGCACAATGTTGTCTGGCAATTTCACTTCCTTTTTTGCCAGAATGGCCACAGCACTGACAGATTGAGAGCAAACAGGCAGGCAGGCAATCAGCTCAGACACCTGAGAGCGCCCTGAGGACCCTCGCTCTCGCTGGCAGGCAGAAGGAACTGCTGGCTACGCTGCAAAACACCAATTAGGTTCTTTAAAAAAAGTCCCAATAATAGACCAATTAAAGAGCCATTACTGAGTAATGAGACTAGCGATACCTGTTAGGTCTGAACCAATCTGAACCAACAGAGATAAAGCAGACCCATCACGTGAGGAGTGTTCTTCTATAGGACAGCCACGTGGTCAGACATCTTGCTCAGCCACTGAGGTTGTACTGACAGGGCACACTGACAATACAGGCTTATCAACATATCCGTTCCTACTAATTCTCTTTTATTAGTCGATGGTGAAGATAATAAACCCCTGAAGAAGATCTGTCAGAAAATAATCCTTAAATGAATGCATTCTTTTGACATAAAGTGAACCATAACTGCAGTGGAGCACATCCAGGCAATGAAGAGAAACTGTTTCATGCAGAGCAGTGATGAAGTGAGCTGCCACCGAATTCCCTTTACTGTCGTTAAAACACAGTGGACTTTAGAAGGGCAAGGAAAAGAATGGCTCATAGACTGAAGACTGAAAGACTAAAATTGTTGTGTAATCACTTAACTATGTGATTACTTTCCATTTCTATCCACTCATGCGGCCTCTCTAGATGAGTGCCTGAATGTGTGTGTGTGTGACTGAGAGAAAGAGAGAGTGAAAGACAGAGACAAGTGTCCTTCTGCTTGATATCTCATCCTCCATCAAGACCAATCAATACAATCTCTCAGAATTACTGTCACAACAGAATGAATTGCCTCGTCATCCAGAGAATACTTATACACACACACACACACACACACATACACACACACTCAAACTTTGTATGTTGCTCATTTGTCCCTGAACACACACTGAAATTTATTGTATCTGTTTTAAAGCAAGACCCAGACACTAAAACATTTTTTAGAGCTGTATGTTCATATGACCCTGGTCATCAAGCAGCATGTCTACCATACACTCTAAAAAGATTTACAGCATGCTCCCACTTCCTCCAACTACGAAAGTGAGAGCAGAAACGGTCGCTGCCATCTTATGTCTCCACAACCCCGGTCGCTCCTAAGCAGACTCTGGTCGAATGGCATGACAGGCGTGTCATCATGGCCTTTGATGTTCTCATATATCTTTTCTTTAATAGAATCAAATCATTAATCAAAACCAAACTTGATAAGAACAGCACTTAATGACAGAAACCATATTAGCACACATGGAAGAGGTGGGGTTCTTAACCTCCCATGCACGGCAAGTTATTGATTACCAATGTTTACTGATGGACTTTCTGTCTGACCTTACATTTATGCATGTTAAGGAGAAGAGAAAGAGGTAATCCATGGATGTAGCATGAGGGGGTAGCCAGAGAGTTTTAGGGTGTTTTCACACCTGCGGTGTTATGTCCATTTACATAAGACTCCCACCCCTAGGTGCTGTTCACTTGTGCAGATGTGAACACAGCAATTGCACTCGGGTGCGGACCAAAACAACCACACCTATGCACTTTGGAGGAGGTGGTCTCAGTCCGGTTCCAAAAGAACTCCAGAGCAGTTCGTTTATGCTGTGAACGTGATCTGATCTAGATCTGATCCAGCTACTAGGTGTATGCTGTAAGTTTGAGCCAAACGCCTTCCCGTAGCCATGTATGCTTTGCAGGGTATCATAGATGTTCAGAGCACACAAAAGGTCAGTACGGGCTAGCAACTAGCCGTAAAATTAATGTAAATTCTCTGTGTTGTCCAGTCGGCCAGAACACAGCACCTTCTTCCTGTATTTACTTTTGCTGCTCCCGCCCCAGACACATCTGACCAATGAGCGGACTCAATGTTCTCACGTGGTTTGTTGTGATGCATTTTGGTTCACTTGGAGTTTGCTTGTAGTTTTTTCTGTGTGAAAAGAAACCAAACCACTGGGAAAAAGCTACAAGTTTACAAACTCGGACCAGAGTAAACAAACTATAGGTGTGAAAACACCCTTAGTGGAGAGCGAGGACCTTAAAGAGCTGGTTGCAAAGGCCAGCACATGAGGTGAGAATCTGGAGGACAAGGAAATACTGGGTCTAGAAACACTAGGTAAGCCTCAGGAATACTACCCTCAAGACTGCGGGACAATTTTCAAGGAGAGTGGGTGGAACAGCCAGTCCCACTACATACTGTGGGTGGAGATCACACCACAAATACCCAGAAACACACACACTGAGACAGAAAGCAGCAGGTCACCACTGCTATCTTTAATATTCTGCTAACTGAGAATTGAGAAGCAAATGTAATGATGCACCAACCACATTTAAAAAAATAAATAAATATCAAAAGCAAAAGTTGTTAATTAAAGAAATCTGCTGGTATCAACAAAGTGTTACCATCTAAAATGTGTTAAAATACCCTTTCTGACAATATGACATCCATTCATAGCAACAAGCACACGATTCAACCTTTTAATGGTTATTTTTATAATTTCAAAACACCTACTCTACCTCTTTCTCTTCCTACATACACAGCTTTGGGGGAGGATGTGTTTGTTAGGATGTCCATTAGTTATCAGCATCTGTCTCTCTGCTGCATCCCTCCACAGAGCCCAGAGAAGTAGCCCTGCTCTGACATTGAGGCCAGCTGTTTCGACAAATTCTCATGTGATTAAATCTAGAGGAGAGGTGGGATGGCATTTCCTGGGTGAAGAAAATATGAGCACAGAAGAGATGGCTGTCAGTCCTCATGGGGCTAACACAATACTTTAATCAACTCACACCCTCTCACACTATCCTCCCATCCCAGATGCCCAAAGCAGCCAGCCAACATCTGAAGATAATTTTGTATCTCTCCGGTTTTCACATTCCCTCCATTTTCTCTTGTCCTTCTGTGTTCTGTTTCTCTGTCTGTCTCTTTCTTTTCATGTCCTTCACTCCATTTCCATCTTGTAGTCTTCTCCATTTATTACTTATTGACCATCTCTGTGTCACTCTCTGTGTCTCATACCCTCTTTCTGTGGTCTCAACATGGTATCTATGAAGACAAATGCGACCCCAAGGAGACATGATGTCTATTTTCCAGCCAAAGTCAATATGCCACCATGTAACGAGGACAGATCCCCCCTCAAATGGAGAGAGAGGTGGAGACAGAAAACAGAGGAGAGGAGAGAGTGTTTGTCTCTCAAAGGACAAAACAGTCTTATTAAAACTTTGGTCTTATTTTTGGGTATAATAGTAAAATCACTACAACATATAATCCCTTATTGCAAAGGAAAACTCCTGTATGTAGAACTGAAATAAAGCAAATAGAACAAAGTACTCCTATAAAGGCAATTCATTTACCCTCTTACATTGCTGCTTTTTGCTTTTTTGATGTTTATTTAATTCCTCATGAGATGAAAACCAAGCTGTTGATGGAGTCAACAGTTAAGAGCTGAGGTTTTCATAGTCATCCTTCCTGCCTATGCAGTGATACGTAAATGATGGTATGACTTGCATGCTAAAGTAAACACTATCACAATAATGAGTGCAAGCTAATTACATTTGTTCTCATTAGATAAACATGAGTCAGAATATGTTTACAAATGAACCCAACTGAATCGTTGGCTTTACTAGTGTACTATGATACAGTACTGTTCAAAAGTCTTCAGCCATCCCTCATTTCTTTATATTTTGCTAGGAAAATGGGAAATAGGTGCAGCAATTTATTGAAACATGTGCAAACATACATGGAAATACAGTATATAAAGCAGAAACAGAGTTTGTACAGTTCTAATGAGCTTAAAAGTCAAAATTTGGTATGACTGCCTTTATTCTTCAACATAGCCTGAACTCTCTAAAAGCTTTCTTGTAATTTCTTTAAGTAGTCTTCAGGAATAGTTCTCCAGGCTTCTTGAAGGACATTCAAAGCTCTTCTTTGGATGTTTGCTGCCTTTTGTTCCGTTCTCTCTTCCATTCTTATTCTCCATTCCCACACTGCTTCAGAGTCCTGGGCTCTGGGGAGGCCAATCCATGTCTGATAGTGTTCCATTGTGTGTTTGTCTATCCAGGTATGCTTTTACTGCATTGGCAGTGTGTTTGTGTTTGTGTACTGTTCATCTGCTGTAGATAGTTTAGTTGTAGGACGAAGATGCCGAGATACGCCAAGTTTTGGGCTAACAGCACCTTGTTGGTACAAAAATACTATTATATGCCTGTCAAACTGTGTTATCTTAGGCATTTTTCATAGATTCAATTGAAGAAATTGTGTGTTTTTGTGACAGACTGCTAGTAACAAAGTGCCTAAAGATACAATTTAAAATTGTTTCTTTGCTAACAGTTGTCTGTTATGTGTAGACACAACACTGGTTCATCCTTTGAGTTAGGTGCCTTTTATATGATTAAATGATTCATAGGCCAGTGTTAGTGGCTTAACAAACAAACAAACAAACAAAAACATTCCTGTGTCAATGGTCAGGTACAGAGACCAGACTGAAAATGAATGAAAAAGTAGCCAATGTCCAAAGAAAAACTTTGAAAGACCTTCAGAAAGAAATCTAAAGTTTTTATATATGTATATATAAAAGTATATAAACTAATCTTCCTCTTGGAACAAGAAGTTGTTACTTTGTTACATACTTTTTGTTTGTTTGTTTGTTTTTTTAAAAAGTATGTCCCCATATGGGGACAATGGGCTTATCTTACAGCATAACACAATAAAGCAACATTTGACGCAACTTTTCAATCAAATAGTAACAACATCCAAAGTATGTCCAGCTTTATTGTCCATTCTACTCTAAATGTGTTTAAAAAATGATAATGTTGTACAACACGTAAGACTTAAAACTAGTTAGTGAGACCATAAACTCATCAGGAATGCTTACTGCATCATGTAAGCAGTAGGGTCATGTAGACATTTTCGCAATTAGGAAGAATGCAGGTTTAAGGTGATTGTGCGTTGGCTTCATTCTTGTGAAGCAGTCTGCAGTTTCACATGTTCATGTTATATATTTGATACGTCCCTTACATTGTATTTCTGTGGATTTGTATTGTTAAACTTTTGCCTTGATTGAATCACAGTTTGGTGGTAAATGTTCTATATAAATAAAGGTCACTTGGCTTGATTTCATTAAATATTTTTTTCATCATCCTAGCACTCCTCTCCAACCTGGAAATAAACAGAATACTCTCCACCAGGCACACACTCACACACACAAACATTATCTATGAATACACAGACACAACAGGGTCACTTTGGGCATCTGTGTGACCAGTGGTGTTGAATGTTTGGACTGTGTTTGGACTGAAAACTGGACTAGATGCCACTTCAAATAAAGCACTGCACCAAACAATTGTCATCTGTATTTGGTTTGTAGTTATTTTTATTCACTCGGTCACTTGTGGTCAGAAGAGCTGCTTTTATTGGCTGAGGACTTACTGGAGAAGTGACCAACACTGTGTTGTCTGTGTTTATTTGATGATGCTGACAACAGTTATTGACAAAGCACACAGAAGAGGAATGTAATCCAGGGGAAGAGAGGAGGGGAGGGCCATTTTGGTGAAGACAGAAAATACTAAGAACAAATGGGGATAAAGAAAACAGCATTCATAGTATAGTCAGCAAAATCTATTCAGAATCACTTCTTACAAAAGAAGACACGTGTCTTGATTATGTATTCTAATTCTGTCTAATTGTGCTGCAACAGTTTATAAAACTCTATTCAGCCATATGCTGTGGGTTCACTGAAATGCATTTGGATTGGACTACATTTTATTTAGCATTTTATGTGCCCTCTGATTTCATTTAAAGTCCGTGTGCCAATAATAGAAGAATGGAAGTATTCAGTATGTATTTAGACTTGGGATTGGAGAGGGTGGGAAAATTAAGGGGGGATCGTAGGAAAGGAATTAGGAAAAATGCAAAGAATAAAATGTAAATGTGGTTTGTACATACTTATTCACAACCATGAGCACTCACACAGACACAGACATGAACAAGCCTGTCCCATCTCTTTAGCTGACCATCAATCTTCACTGACACATTATTAACCATGATAGCTCTGGTGGGTATATCTATATCAAGAATGGCTCTCTGTTTATTTACACAGACCCAATCACACATGCTGATACGCACACACATGCACACCTCCCTTTTACTGTTGTTTTTCAAGTGTCATACAGCTATCTGTCATGCTTTGAGGGAAAAATACATTTATAACTTCACATCTCCATCTGACTGCCTCGGTCTAAATGGAAGTCGTCTTGGAGGAGCACACCACAGGTGTAACCGAAGATGTAATTTGGCAAACTTCACTACCCTATAATCCCAATGAGAGTTGTTACCTGGAAACAAAATGTTGCAGGTAGAAGTAATTTATTTATTTATGCATTTATTTTAAGAGGAAGCTGAGCTTGGGCTTGACCAGCAAAAGAAGTCGTTTTTTTGTTGGTTATTAGGTACACATGGTAGCACCAAGTTGGACCCTGTTTTTCCTTTAAAACTGCCTCGATTCTTTCTGACACAGAGTCAACAAGGTGCTAGAAACATTCCTGAGAGATTTTGGTCCACATTGACAAGATAGCATCACACAGTTGCTGCAAATTTGTCGGCTGCACATCCATGATGCAAATCTCCTGTTCCACCACATCCCAAAGGTGCTCTATTGGATTGAGATCTGGTTACTGTGGAGGCCAGTTGAGTGCAGTGAACTCATTGACATGTTTAAGAAACCAGTTTGAGATGATTTGATGCTGTGTGATATTGTGTGTTATCCTGCTGGAAACAGCCATCAGAAGATGGCTACACTGTGGTCACAAAGGGATGAGCATGGTCAGCAACAATACTCAGGTAGTCTGTGGTATTTAAAAGATGCTTAATTGGTACTAAGGGGCCCAAAGTGTGGCAAGAAAATATCCTTCATATTAATACACCACCATCCTGAACCACTGATACAAGGCAGGATGGATCCATGCTTTCATGTTTTTATGACAAATTCTGACCCTACCATCTGAATGTTGCAGAAGAAATCAAGTCTCATCTGACCAGCAGTTGAACAAGTGTGCCTAATGAAGTGGCCAGTGAGTAGTAGGGTGTGGTTGGAGTATTGTTTATAAATTCACATTAACAAGGAAGTTAAATAAATCATGAAATCCAGCTTTCCACTGGTTAATAACTACAATACAAACACACTCCTCTAAATTTCATTGCTATTAAGTGTTTTAAGAGCATCTTTTCATAGACCACATTGTGGTATGTCATAGCAGGAAAGGACCACAAGAACTTATTATCATAAAGGTGTAATATGTAAGACTGGTTAAAAACAGTTTAAAATATTTTCAAATTAAAAACTAAAATTAAATTACTGAATGTGTAACTGCATTACTAGAGATGACTGCTGAAGTAAACAACCAGCTGGCTCTGGCCCATACTCTTGTACCCCAAGATAACACAGTGAGTCAATGTAGTGTCAACTTTGTAACTTTAAACAGTCTACGATTTTGACCTCCTGTCAGTCATGTTAAAAGACAGGCAGTCAGTGAATGAAACAGCAAACAAAACGATGGCTGAAGCTTTTAGCAAGTTACCACCATAAAGAAGAATTAACAGCAGGGCAAATTGGCTAGGGTTTGTTTTCTCTTGCACACTTATCCTTACTCACACCCTGCATAAGACATCTCCAGGCACTGGCATCAAATGGCACTGAGGACTGGAGGTCTTGTCTCTGCAATCAACCTACTCCAGCAAACCATCATGCAGGTTGCTTATTAGTTATTTGTGTTATTTCTATGTAGCAGTGTCTGGTGATGGTATACTCAAATACCAGCTGCTTTGATCTCAGTAAAAGTAAGGCTTTGCAAGTAAAGTAGCACTCCAGAGCAGTTGCTGCATGCTATAAGGAAAAAACAGTGAAGCATCTAGAATAAGGTATTTTACATAGTGCACCTTTAACAATTTTGGCAGCCTGTCTAGTGCTTTCAAACTTGAAAACCTAAAAAAAAAAACCTGAAATGTTGATGTGATTTTTGATAAAAACTCAAAGTGGTTAATCATAAGACACAGTTATAATGTGGCCTCATAAAAACTGAATGCTGGCTGCTGAATCTTTGTGGCAACATAAATTACAGAGCTGTAAGTGGCTGCCTTATAACACCCCTACAGAGGAAGGAAATGGAAAGACTAAAGCTTGAAATAAGAGGAAGTCCTGTTTTTCAAGGCTCAAGGGTCTTTCCCAAGATGCACAATGGTCTTCTCTGTCCACACACTGGCCGGGTACTGAGCACAGGGTCAACCTTTTGCCATATATGCTACAGTTGTATTGCAGGTCAACATAAATCAAACTAAACTGCACACTTAAAAAGCAATGCAAGCACACTTCAACAATATAAACACAGGCCTTTACAGAGTCAACCTCATAGACATGTAGAAATATTGGATCTCATCTATAAAAAAGGCTATTTTTTATATTTTCTTATTTGCATTAAAGTAATATAATCTGTGCATCTAGAACAGTGGTACTTATTGAGGATTTCAAATGCTTTTCAAAACATAAATCCATATTTAGCCTTTTTTTTCTTTTTTAGAAAACATTGTGCAAAACAGTCACAAAAACTGACATTTTGCTCCTGTTCAATCTACCTTTCTGTGCCAGCATCCTCACTGACTGCTTTTCTTCCCCTGCTTTACCTCTCATTTTGAATTAGTCTGAAAGCCTTGCACAGAGTCTGAGCTTTGCATCTGACTTACTTACTTACTCACCTACTTATGTGGAGACAAATTATTCTAACATTTTGTGAATCGGTTTATATTTGAAAATGTAATTTGGCTCTTGTGCTTCAGACAGGAAGCACCATGATGTCATCTCCTACGGATGTCATATTTAATGAACACAATACGTACATATATGCAGCAGTATGTTAAAAACATACAGGTCTCCTGAAGCAATTGCTAAAACATGGTTGCAGATGTCTGGTTTTGTCCCCATGAGGTGCACTGATGTGTGTTCACACGAGTTAAAGGTGGGATTTTGGCATGAGCTATGGGAACAGAAGTTAGTGGTGTAGGTTTACACAACCCCCAAGGAAAAATTAAGAAATCACTCCAGCAGGAGAGATGGAGCCAGATGTTAGGATTTCAGGTTTACACATGAAAGGCTGAACTGAATTTACTCCAAATGATGTTGAAATATTGGAGGATCTAGTGTAGAGGCTGTGCATGTGGCATGACAACATGCATGAATACACAAACACACAGAAGAGTCTTTCACAAGAGCTCGGGCCACACAGTCCCCTTTTATCAACTATCAACAAGAAAGTATGTGTGTGTGTGTGTGTGTGTGTGCCTCGCAAATAGCTGTGTGTCCACTGTCTGAGCCAGAAGACAAGGAGCAGGGGCAGGGGCAGGGGTGAGGATGGAGATGATTGGAGGGTGTAGAGGACATAGAGGATGGGCGGATTGTTGGGCTATGAGTCACTGGAGCCTCCTTCAAAGTCTGCTCTCCAACGCCATCACCCCTTCCAAAACCCGAGCAGGGAGGTCCACTGGAATCCAGACCTATGGATGGAAGAGCTGAGTGGACAGGCCACATACAGTGTGCATACACATGCATGGTGGGAGTACACACACATACACACACTTCACTCCCTCTAACTAGGGTCAGGATCTTGTTGCAGAGGACGTGGCCACAGTAACAAAGGCTTCTACTGTAAAAACTTTGAAGGGTGGATGTACAGTGTGTGTGGTTTTATGTACTTCATGTAAGCCCAGTGTAATTTATTATCTTTCCACAGCAAGCTGGTGAAACCATTTTTTGTGCTGTATGATTATGTGTGCATAATCGGGTGAGATTCTTGGTTGTATGTCTCTAATGTTGACTTTTTCCATTTTCTTCACCCTTGTACAGCCTTTTAATGTACAAATTCAACCCGGAGACAAGACTGTGTTTGTTTGGAAAAACAACAACCTGCTGAAAACAAACTCCCTTGTGTGATCTCTCAGTTAATGCTGAAGAGCCTGGTAGCAAGTGTAATGTCTATATAGGACTTCACACAAACACACACACCAGCTGTGACCTCGTGTCACAGCTTTCACTCTCCGGTTTATTCGATCAGGAGCAACTGACTTGTTTAAGTGGCCGCTGCTAAAAAACAATGAGGCACAGGCAGGAAGCAGAGATCAGTCAGTGTAGCTTTTAACACACTATATAAACAGGATCAAAGACATGCATAATCTTGGTGCTATACTCTATACATAGCTGCCTCGACTATATTTAAGAGGCCAAACATTCCCTTGTGGCTGCAGAATTGCATACATGCTGCACAGGTCAAAGGTCACTCCTCTGGTGACACCATAATTCATAAAAGTTTAAGATGTAATAAAAATTAAATTAAATCTCTCTTCTTGTCTATTTTAAGAGTTTAACTTCAGTGAGGTGGTGATGGGTGTGTAATGTTAACTCATTTCTGAGCGAGTGCGTGTTTGTCTCGTTAATCCCTGGGACAGGCCGAGTACTTCAGAACAAGACTCGACAAGAGCAGCAGCAGCTCTGCGTGGAAATCTCACGGGCAGGCAGTGCCGCAACCACAGCAACAAGTCAAAGCGTGACATTAATACCTGTAGGTAATGTAATGGCATAAGGTAAAACCTAGACAGATCCTCCTCTACCTGTGCTTTAACAAGCCATGACTACCTGTCTGCACAGGAGACTACCCAGCATCCTTTTCCAAGGAATTACATCATATGGTGTAGGAGGTTGGCACGGCAATAGCCAGGCGGGGCATTGCTACAGCCACACCAAAAAAATCAACACTTGCCTTAAAGACTTTTCCTTTTTAGTGACTTAGTCATTCATCCTTTGAGTCATCAAAGGCCAAATATAATGACTCAATTTAGATAGAAAGATGGAAGTTTTAACTTGTTTTTATTATCTATTCTATGAAATAGAGATGGCTCAGTAAATAATAATGAAAAGCTGAACAGATTTTCACATACTAACTCACATCAAGGTCTGCAATCAAATACAGAATAGTGCTACTTTGTTGCCAAAAGTCACACCACATTAATTATCCTGACTCTGACACGTAAAGTATGAAGACTTATCACTAATGTCACTAATTAAATTACCTAAAGTTTGGTAAAGTTAAATTAATCCTTACTATGAATTCAGTAGTGGTAGAAGTAGTCAGAATATTAAGTACTTTTCCACATATCAAAATACCTCATTATAGGTAAAAGTGCAGCCTTCACAGTGCAACTTAAAGTGCAAGTTAAAAAAGTCTCTCCATTTGAAGTCTCTCCACTGAGACTTTAAATGGACAAAAGCAACAACATTTTAATCAGATTTAATGGTAAATGAACTGCCTTTTACTTGAGCTGTGACCCAGGCACTTTACAAAGTACCTCTCTCGCTCACCAATTAACTGCAGAACTATCACACAAGGCAAAGGCCTAACCACAGGAAGAAAGTGGGTTTCTACGTCTTCCCCCATAGAAACACAGCTTGAATAATTAAATATTTTTATTAACAGATCTCAGAAAATATTTAGAGACCTCTAAATACATAACTGCCTCAAGGGTTTAAGACACAAATACTGTTGTCTTTACTGCTTACTATGCAGTCAAATAAATATAGGTGAAGTAAAAAGGCCAACCTGCCGCTGAAATCTGGTGAACTCATAGCTCAAATAGTGCACTGTTGTCTAGGGTAGGGTAGAAAGGACCAGAACAAGCCAATGAGTGGACCCTGAGTGGCTGTTTTCTTTTTCTTTTTCTAATGAGTCAAACTTCATTCTCAAGCCTACATTGATTAAAAGCCCTTAAAGTGCTCAGAATAACAGAAATTTATAGCATAGTGCTCTATGACAACCAGGATAGTGAACCTTGAGTGGATATCTTTTTCTAAAGTGCAGCTTAAAACGATTTAGTCTAGTAAATCACCAGTGCATTCAAATTCAGTTTAACTTGAACACTTTAGTTACTGTTTTCTGTTACTTCCAACTGCTAAAAGTTGCTGACTGCAACATGATTGCAGCTGTTTAAATCAAGATTTCAGCATTGTTTTACTGGTCTACTCAGAGGAGTTAACCTGGCATTATCTAATCTTATATAGCAAAAATAACTAGACACATGACACACACTGCCTCAGGGTGTTCCCGACTGCCAGAACCCCCCCCCCCCCCCCCCCCCCCCCCGCCCGCCACAC
>VUQI01041394.1:0-12376 GCA_015106735.1 Paratilapia polleni | reverse complement strand
ATCGACCTAGCTGTGTGGCATGGGGCATTGTCCTGCTGGAAAAACCAATCCTCATAGTTGGGGAACATTGTCAGAGCAGAAGGCAGCAAGTTTTCTTCCAGGATAACCTTGTACGTGGCTTGATTCATGCGTCCTTCGCAAAGACGAATCTGCCCGACTCCAGCCTTACTGAAGCATCCCCAGATCATCACCGATCCTCCACCAAATTTCACAGTGGGTGCGAGACATTGTGGCTTGTAAGCCTCTCCAGGTCTCCGTCTAACCATTAGACGACCAGCTGTTGGACAAAGCTGGAAATTAGACTCATCAGAGAAGATGACTTTACTCCAGTCCGCTATGGTCCAATCCTTATGGTCTTTTGCAAACTTCAGCCTGGCTCTTTGCATGAATCAAGCCACTGATCATTTTGCAGTGGTCTCTTAATTTTTTCCGGAGCTGTATACTGTTACAATAGTGTGTCCCCATATTAAAATTGCCATATAGGGATACCTGCTCATACAGAGCCCAGAGGAGAGCTAACTAAAAAAATAGTCTGAAACAGAATATTTAGAGCAGTCTGAAGTCTGAGCTTTTGGCTCACAGGGATTACTTGCACATATCCTGACTTCATTATTTGAAACTGTGACCATGTTTAATATGAGCATCCACCATTATATCAGTATGTTTATGACAGGAAAAGCAACAGCTGCCCCACAGTGCATGTGTGACTGATTCAAGACAATGCCCATTTTCATGGCGTGCAGCTCTGGATACACAGACCATACTTAGGAGAGGGATGAGTTAACCCATATGTTAAAGAAGTGGAAAAAAATGATCATTAATAATGTTGGTTAACTGGTTAATAACTGGTTTGTAAATAATTCTCTGGATGTGAAGCTGTAACTGATGTTTATAATACAGCATGTGTGAACCCGGAGACTGTGGTACTCACTGTTTTATTTCCCTACCCATTTGGTTAGATTTAGGCCCCAAACCCACTTTGGCAGGTTTAATAAAATAACATGATTTCGATTAAAATATGACGACTTGGGACTAAGACCATTAATGCCACGTGTTTGTCGCAGCACTAAAATGCTACAGGAAACCTTGTGGGCATCTGAGAGGAGCTACACAGCAGTATTTTACAGCAGGGGAGTATTTGACACCCCGTGTGTGAGGACAGGCTCACTGTTCAGTGATGAAAACTTTATTACAAAGCAGTGATAACATTTGGTAAACATTAACACGAACACAATACAGTATGTGAAAGGTTATGTGTGCAATATCATCAGAATGTAAATGTTATTGTCTCTTATCAGCTCCAAAACAAACGCACAAAAACAAACATGTAACCTTTATTATGCAAAGCAATGAAAACAAACATCAGCCATCAGCTGCTGATGACGTTAACGGTGGATGTAAAAATATAGACAACTTTAAGTTGTCTTTAATTGCTTACATCATGAAACTTTCTGAAGTTTGCAAGCTTATTAGCTATGATACGTATTATTTTCTGGATGCCTGAAAAATCAGGCAAATGGACTGCCAGCTAAAATCCTGGTGAAGCAGAGGTGGAGGTACAGCCTGTTTTTAGTGCCATTTTTCAGCTAAATTACACAAAAACTACAAAGCAGAATTTCATCAGCCTCGGAGGAGAGGTGGAGAATGGGAAAAGGATGAGCCATTCATTTTTGGTGCACATCCACATGTTTTTATTCACTGTTTTTTGATTTTTGTTTTTTTCACAAGGCATTGGCCTTGGTGGTGGATGTAGCTTCAGAGTGCCTTTTCAGTTTAAACTTGGAAACAAAATCCCAAATAAAGCAAACTGCTTTTCTGCAAGCCATTAGTGATTTCAACTAAATGTCATTTATAAATCAACACTACTCACAGTTAGCAGTCACTGTGAGTAGTGACACACTGACACAACAACTTCCAACTTCAGACAGTGTTAAAATGTCAAAGTGCAAGGTCAAAGGTTTGTCTAACTCAGGCACATTTACATTTATTAGGACTTAAATTAATGAACACAGTCTCTTCTCAAATAATCTGAAATTAAAATTTAAAAAGTTCCGGCTAACTTATGTATATACAAGAATGTATTAAGCAGGCATCAGACCAAGGAACGTAAGTGGTCCTCTGTTCACATGAACCTGCACTGTTTTCCAGTATAAACCTATTAATGTGTGTCCCTCCGTGCATAATACAACTGAAAGTCCAGCTCTATCTTATTTTAATGAGCCATGGTTGAAAAGTAGGAGCAGCAATGGGTTTGTTATGGCCCTGTGTCCAAAGACAGCAGACACTTCATGCCGCCAGCACTGTTCAAAAGCAACATGCAGCTGTTTTTCTGAACATGATTACTATGACGATTTGTTAGGAGAAAAAATAGCAGTGAAGACTTCAGATGTAAAGCCAAAACTGTGTGTGTGTGTGTGTGTGTACATGTTACAAGACAAACCTCACAGAGTGAGTAAAAAGAGCCTTTCTTTAAATGTTAATGCCCCCGTAGAATTTTCAGCCACTCTTCTTTGCATATCACATGTTTTGAGCTGCCTTGCACACGCGGCATTTTTAAGATCTCCCCGCAGTTTTTCAATGATGCCTAAATTTCCAAAAGTTTCAGCTTGCGTTCCTAGAAGTAGTTTATATCGGATTTGTCAGTCAGGTGACGCCCATAAAAGTTAAGGGCTGCAGTGCAAAAGAGCCGAGGGTTACAGTTTTACCCAGACGTTCTCTGACTTGTCTTGATGTCCACAGTTCCTTAAAATGGCCATTTCTTAATGACATTTCAGACAGTGGAAAGTGCAAAAAAAAGTGTCCAGCTTCCCAATTTTCTGGTGCTTAGAGAAGCCCACGGCCGTTGAAAGCTTGAAGAATTTATCAGCTCTAAAAATTAGCTGACTATGATCTGCCTGCAAAGTGTTTAACATGTGGGGTTCATGTGAAATGTTCTTACCTCAGTGCTATCGGGTGTTCCTGGGTCCATAAACAGAGAGCTTCTGGAGTCCTCTCTCCTCACAACGTGGCCATTCTGAGCTGGCTGACCTGAAACCAAAAAAAAGAAAAAAAAGAGTTGTTATGTTACTAAAATAAAGTATCCTCACTGACTAATCTCTCTCTGTTAGCAACATTTGCAGGAGATGCACTGACATGTCGAAATACTGCAGATTTTGTTAATAAGGAAAATATAAAAATCTTAATGACCCATCCATCCGCTCCATGGCTCATATTCACAAGGGTTCCTAAGATGAAACCTCCTAGAGATGAAATTCTTAAAAATTCGTAGAAGAATTATGACATTTTCAAAGAATTTCCCCTGAAATTAAACACAAAATCTCACAAAGCATATTGACTCCTTAAAAGAGCTTGCAAAATGAAAAAGATGCTATTAGTGGAGAGGAGGACTTTTAAGAGGCTTAAAAGTTTCTCAATCAGAAGAGAAAATGGCAAAAAAGTGTAAAGCTGCAGGAGAGTATCAGAATGAGGGTCTGCCACTTTTTTCCCTCCAAGTGAAGAAACAGAACGCTGGCAGTTCACATAAGTCAGTTATCTTTGAAAGCTTTAGAGCACCCAGTCATCACTAAAGTGTAAGCGATGCAAGAGAAGTCAAATTATTGATATTTAAGTTGTGTTGATTGAGTAACATCCAACAAAATAAAAAACTATTCGACCTTAAAAGTAGCAAATTTTTATTTGTTTGTTTGTTTTTTTAAGTCTTTAAAGTAGGTGATGGAGAGGGTAAGAGATGGAGATGAGGACATTCAGCCCATTGAGTTTGGATTTGTAGGGTCTTTACCCTAAAATATAAAGCGCCTTGTGACGACTGTTGTTGTGATTTGGCGCTATATAAATAAAATTGAATTGAATTGAATTACTTTCTGTTATTTCATTTTCTATTTTTTTGACCAACCAATCACGCTTTGCAAGAATGCGTCACACCTAGCAACAAGGTTAAAGTTTGGTTTTAGTCAGAGCTGAGTTTGCTCAGAGTTGCTCGGAAAATTTTCCTAAACAGTTCTCACGCCGGGACTCCTTGCAGGAAATGTTTAGGCTAAGTTAGGACAGGACTCTTAGAATGTTTGTGAAAACGGGCACTGATTTCATAGAGAAACACATTCTGCTGAGCCTGTGACCACAATTGTATATATTATTCTGTGGCTCTGAAGTCTGAGAACATAACCCTTGCTGTGACACCGGGGAATAGAAGCTACTGAACTGCCTTTTTGGGAACAAATCAAGGAGCCCTTGTTGAGACTAAAGATCATGGCACTGTGGCTTCTGCTGATTTGATTTTCACATTTGTTTGTTTTTAATCTGCCTCTGGTGAACTGCTCACTTTACTGAAATCCAAGACTACGTGGCTGCAGTGTTGTTTTAATTATTTAACACTGACCTTTTTGTCTCAAAGGGTTCAGATATTCTTAGGTGCAACGTGCATTTAGCGCAATGAGCAACCACTACAGTCATTTAAAAAAAACACTTTCCAACTTTTGTCCGTCTTTCCACTGCACCGTAATTTCAATATCATCACCATGTCGCTGGTGAATAACATAAGAGAAATGTTGCAGGATTGGGTAAGCGGTATGATGTCTGTGGTCCAGCATAGTCATGTCTGGCTCACAGCTGCTGCTTTCAGACAGAGTGCTGCTAATGGATAAGGTTGGAGAAGTGGGTGCTGAGGCCATATGTTTTAATCTGAATGCATGATGTGTAAACAGGAAGACGCCATGTGTACCGTGCAGTTTCTATTGTTCTCAGCTCACCGTGGTCTTTCTCGATTGCGGTGCTGATTCTCCTGATATCTGTGGAACCGGTTGATATCAGGTCATCTCTGGAGCCCTGGCCAATGACAAGATGGAACAAGTGAAAACTGTGCTGCTGTTAATAGCACAGCTGGTACACTGTGAATATCACCGCACATTTCAGACAAAGTGGGACAGAGCAGAGGTTGTGTTTTGTTTTCCTGCCGTTGGCAGAATTATTTTAACAATGATAAAACATGTAAAGGCTCTGGTACCCTGCAATTTCTTCTGTGTTGCTGCTTTTGTGTGACGCTTCTTCTGCTTTGCAATAAGCTCCACTAACATATACCATCATTTATCAGAAACTTTCACACAATCCAACAAAGGTCCTTGGCACTCATCTGTTATGGTCCAACTTAGAGGTAAGACCCTTGGGGAATGCATTAATGAATGTCATAACAAATACAGCCAAACAAACGTGTGTGCCAGCTGCCCTACACACAGAGCGGAGCAGGCACCAGTCTGTCAGAGGGAAACAAAGTGCTACCAGAGAAAAACTTTTCTCATCCAAACCACCTCAAACTGGGACCTGCACTTACTTGGGTTCTCAGCAATACACCCATCAACAACAGCTGAACTGTGTGACAGACCTTTCTGGAAATAATAGTAAGACTTACCTGTTCAGACACAATGACAATAATCTGCTTCATGTGGTGCTGACATGAAACTTCAAAGTGAAGTGCTCTTAAATATGTTGTATCATTAAACAATGAACATTTAAATGACAAGCAATTATAGATTACATGTGTCAAAATTAAGCTCTGCGGGCCAAATCCAGCAAATTTTAATACACTTCACGCACACGTCAGTTTCACCTCCATGGGACCTGTAAGCTAACAAGCTAGCTTACACAGAATGCAACAATAAGGAAAGCTGATGCTGAAGGAAGAACAAGGTGTGTGTCCATGTGCCATGAGACAATTTGTGTTTTCAAAGAGCATCATTTGTGTTGCCACTTTAAATCCACATCCACAAAGAGGCTTCACAGTGTTGCTGAACTGAAAACAGGCCGACAGCTACAGCACAGTAGGCCTCAAAGTGATGAAGCACACGTTCATGTGCAGCCAGAAATATGGTACCATACAGCTAAACTAAATGATCAAAAATCTTTTACTTTTTTTTAATGAAACTTCCTGCACAACTGCTGAGCTGCCATTTTCAGTTCTGTCAAACAGGCTAGGTAAGACCTATGTGAGACAACAAAATGAAAGATTCTTTACTTTGCATCTTTACATCTGGTTGTATTTGGTTTTATTTAATGCTCCATAAGACGAGTAGCTGTCAAATTCAGGCTCGTGAAACAGGTTGTTGGGACTATAATGCTTTATTTTGTTTGATTAAATGCTATAAAAGCTAATAACCTTTTTTTGGATAGTTGAGAGGTTTATTTAACTCTAATTATAGATGAAGCAGCCATATGAGACATACATACATTAAAATAAAGCATGTCAATAAACTATATCTAGAAGGCCTTTGACTATTCATGTTAATTCCAACCCTTCTCTTTTCCCCAGTGTGATCCGTAGTGAAAGTGAAATTGGCATCCTTGTAATAGATTATTTTGATAGACATGCTCATATAAATATAGAGTACAACAAAGTCTGACACAGTATTGCGTAGTATTCATGTTTCCATTGAACTTACACCATGGTTCCTTTGAATAAATCTTCCTCTATATCTGATTGAAGATGTTTCTGCTCACGTGCCACTTGAATCTGACATTTATTTAGGCAAGAAATCGAGTGTTGCAAGGTGACTCACATTAAGGCCGAGTCCAGGACTGGAGGTGAGAGGCTGAGCGGACAGCTGCTTCAAGTTCTGGTAGAGCAGCTCATAAAGTGGCAGGTACAGCAAACAGATCCTGGCCTGCTGGTTCTGAAAACATAAATATTTGAAAAACAAATGCAAAACAATGTAAAACGTAAGTGACATGGAGGCAAATCAATAATAAATATGTAAAAGGAGAAGCCTATTGTAGGTTAATGTTAAGTACACCCATGCCCTCGTGCTGCTGTCAGTGTGCCCGCACTCTTTTAGCTTGTTTGCATAACAGTTGATCATATCTTGCTGGGATTCAACACGTTAAACTAACATAGAAAGTTATATACAGCTGGTGACCTGTGTCACATAGAACATTAACTTTTTATGTGTACACACTGAGCTTCTGTTTCAAAACGGCAGAAAAATTCCAGCCTAATTTGGAGGGAAATTTGGTCTTGAAATATTTTTTGGGGAATGCTTTCTGCTAATGGCTGATATACTGCACACTACTATTAAAGAATGGCTCGTTATTCAGACTTTGTTGTTTTCTGTAGGTGTCAACAGATGAAAAGTTAAGTCAAAGGATTTGATAACTAATAATTGGACTCATTGTTTGTATTGTGCATGGCTCTTACAACAGAATTACTGCCAACAATGAATCACTGCTCTGCCTTCCTTTCTTGTTCCACATTGCTGTTTCTCTTGCCTCTGCTTATTGCTTCATCTTTACATCCTCAAGAGCCCCACCCTCCCTAACCTTGAAGGCAGTGTAGCGGTCATCCATGGCGTGTTTAATAAGAAGGTTCTTCAGGATGCCCACGGCCTGCTGTCTCACTTCGGGTGCTTGCGGCAAGGCCTCGGCCACCTCTCTCAGCAGCAGCCCCACCAGGAAGTGGTTACGGCAGTATTCCTCCGTCAGGCTGAACTCCAGACTCTGCTCTGTGGTTGGGCCAGACAGGAAGTGACAGAGCATCAGGATGGGCTGAAGCCAAATTTCCAATAGTAAACTCTGGTCTGGTAAAATGTGTTTCTAACCTAATTGCATCTACTTCTTACACCATTTTTTTTCCCCAATGACCAATCGAAGTATATTTTAATGATACAAGTTGCAGACAGGTGACAAGCCAAAGGAAAATCGTAAGCCCTTCACCACTACAGCTGTGCGGAACATTTTGCTGGCATTGTTTGAGTCCCATAGAGCAGGCCTTCTCAAACTTTATGTGGTACGCCTCACTTCACAAGCCACAAAAGGTCCATGCTACACATTTCGCAATTTTTGTCAGTTATTAACAGTAAAAATGGGAAGCAAATTCAATTTTTGTGAAGTGAAGGTCAGCATGACAGCATCAGCAAACTCCCACCCAGCAAAACCCAGTGAAAGGAAGCTGAAAGCTTTCCAAGGAGTACAAACAATGTTGAGATTTGACTGGAAAGTAAAAAGGTGAAAAGCCATCTTTAAAGGTTGTTGGAAAGACGTCAAGAATTTGGTTGTAAAGACTGAGAAGTTAAACTTCTGCAAACTCCTCAGACAACCAGCAGATTCAAAGGCAGGACCTTGTTGCTGTGAGGTGGAAGTGCTAACCACTGCACCCCTGTGGCACAGTTTTCAGATTTATCAGTCTCCTTTGTTCACACAAATATGGGGAGTCTGGACATTCTGCAAGAGATAAAATCTCTTTATACCATTTATGACAACTCCCTTCTATCCTTGATATTCTTATCCGTCACCCCATAAGTCTAAACAACCCCCGCCATCTTTTCTCTCTGACAAGGACATGATATCCCCACATGTCCTCACACCCTTGAAACATGACAGTAGAATCATAAGTCAAATTAGGGCATAAAACATGATGAAATGAAGCATTAACCTTTTGTTAACAAGTATATCTATCACACTATGTGGGAAGAATACATTTTGACTTGCTGTTTGGACCAATATGCTCGACAGTATCATGAAAGCTGCAGAATGAGGGGAATTTTTGCTGGAAGAATGGAGTTCCAAAGACTTGGAGAATCAGTGTCAAGCTATTTCAGGTTGCAAATGATGTCTCAGCTAATACACTCTTTTTTCCTTTAATTTGTCACCTGCATATTTTACTAAATAACTGTTCATTAAAAACATCCTGGGATATCGCTGCACAACTTGACCCAAGAAACTCTCACAAAAGAAAAATACTTTATCTCAAGACTTTCACTTCCTGGTTTACTTAAACAAGTCAAGATTCATTTTTACGGCACCTTTCAAGACAAATGTTTGACAGTGCTTCACACTAAAAGCATCAAACAAGCACCAACACAAATACAGACAGCAAATTCATGATGAGTCTTGTTCAGTAGTTATAATGTTTCACAGAGACAAACGTGACAAATCAATCATTCAAAGTGCATCACTGCAAACCAATATGCAACAAACTCAACAGAACACATTCACCAGGACATTAATGTTTCCACAACACACAAAACAGAGAGGACTTTAATAATTCATCAGGAAATCTGCTGGAAATGTTCTTTCGGTATTATTCAGAAAAGAGAAAAACAAAATCGATTCAAACAAACAGACCACTAAAAATGAGAAGTTCAACAGAAACAATGACATACAGTTTGACAATAACAACGTGTTAATATTAAAACAGGCAATGCAGCCTGGAAACCAGAAACCGTCTTCAATTATCTTCTCTAATGATAGACACAGGCAGGCAGATGGAGAGACAGACAGGCAGAGAAAAGCAAGAGAGAGAACGACAGCTTCATGAGAGATGTTTCTGTCTGGTGTTTACAACAATCAAGTGAATTAAGCATTAAGAAAAGAGGATAAGTTAATTCCCGTAACAGCCCAGCTCCTCTCCTCTACAACACACGGGCTCGGGCCCTGGTAGGAAAATGAAGGCAAGAGCCCAGCATTAGCATTATTGTGAGTGCGTGTGAGGGGAATGAGTGTCCTATGAGGGGGAAAAAAAAAAAAAAAGAGAGACTGACGGCGGTTGTGGTTAGTGCAGGTGAGGACAGGGAGGAGCAGTCATGTGCAAGGTGTTTGCGTACGGCAGCAAACAAGGTGGCGTTGATGGTGCGGTGAGCTTCACCTACCTACAGGGCCAAAAAGCTCCGTCGCATACAGAATAAAATCTGACCACAAGCAAAACACACACACACACACAAAAAAAAACAGAGAGGGGTGGAATAAAAATAAAGACATTCAGGGTAAAACTGTGAACAATCCATGCAGCATTTCCACAGCACACACTTGTTTGCTTTAGTGGTTGTGTAAAATATGTTTCGGCTAAACTCCTTAAGCCGTTAGAGATCCGACTAATGCAGGTAGGAGTGAGGTAATTAGTGTGTTGTGTGTGTGTGTGTGTGTGTGTGCATGGGCCAAACAATCAGGCAGGTTAACAGGATGAGTGTGGTGGATGCAGGTCAGAACAAGGTTGGGGGTCTGGGGTCATGTGAGAGCAGGTCAGTGGTTACATGTGTGGCAGAAAGCAGGAATACGGAACGCCGGGTGCTTACCTTGTACCCTCTGCAGCTTGGTGCGCCCAAAAGCCATGGGCAGATTGAGAGGGATGAAGTGCTCGTGGTTACACACCGTCATCAAGAAGTCAAACTTCATCTCAGTCAGCACCTGTGGCAAACATATGAGAGTGCGGTTCACATGCGTATGCAAAGTTCGGTCAGCCACCTCAGGGTGGAAACAGAATTCTCAGTTCAATGTAACATCAAGACCTGCTGCGGGGTCTGTGAGAGCAACACATTTGACTAACAAATTCAAACAAGAAAAACAGAGAAGGCCGGGAGAAACTGTTACATTTAGATCAAACATGCAGCATAACAGGTAAGCATGAGTGGAAGGGGTGCAACTGTACAAACATCATGGAGGTGCAGGGTTACAAAAATACCGCAACGCAAACTTCAGTCCCGTTCAGATCTTGTCCATTCAGTTAAACTGCAGCTTTAGAGCATGTGTGCTCACCTGCAAATATGCTACTTTTACAATAATGTGCCACTTTATCATTTCCATTGTAAACATTAATGGATTAGATTTATATAGCGCTTTTCAAGACACCCAAAGTGCTTTACATTAAATCCATTCCCTCCACAATCACACACTGGTGGTGGTAAGCTACATCCGTAGCCACAGCTGCCCTGGGGCAGACTGATGTAAATCCAGCTGCCAATCCGTGCCAACGGCCTCTCTGACCACCACCAAACAGTCATTCACATGCACATACACCAGTGTTGGCGGCACTGGAGGGGTAAAGTGTCTTGCCCAACGACACAACGGCAGAATGGCTGGCATGGGGCGGGATTCAAGCCGCCAACCCTCCGGTTATCAGGTGACCCGCTCTACCTCCTGAGCCACTGCCGCCCCTAACAATAACAATAATATGACAAATGACACATCCAGTGTAATGTCTTGTGTTCTTCCTGAGTGTGAAGTTGTGTGTTTGCCTGGCTATGCCGGGCAGGTACCTTGGGATGTTTGAGGCTGAAGTGACACATGTAGTGGTTGACCAGACTGAAACCAAACCCTCTGTTCATGACAGTCAGGCACCTCTGAGGAGAGAAAGCAGTGTTAGCACACATACTGCTGAGATACGTGCAGCAAAATAGTGATCCCAGACAAAACAAGCCACTGTTTTGTCTGAAATCAACATTTACACACAGCTGTTGTGTCCCAAGGCACAGTCAAAAATACAAACAGTACTGTCATAACAGCAAGAAGAGGCAATCTCATACTGTAGATACACTAAGACACTAAGACCTGTGCAAGTTCAGGCTTGCAAACCACCTTCAAATTCCCTTTACTAAAGTGAGCCTGTTATGTATTGTATCATTTTCTCTCATATAAACTTAGCACAAAAAGTAAGGAAATTTGTGTTTGGTCGATTATTCCTTTGTTGTAACAATGCTTCTTGGCAATAAATCTTTTATCGTTGGAAAGCCTGTTTATTTCCCTTTAAATGGTGCCACATTTGTAAAAAAATGCATTTGTGGGTTGAGCAGCAGAGTTGAGTATGTGGGTTGCGCCCATGAAGAACAGATTATTGTGCTATTGACTCTTGTTTTGAGCTTCTGGTACCCCAGGCGCTGACAATCAGGTGCCTGATTGGCACCTGATTAGCAGCACCTTTGAGCATGAGCATGGACCGTGCTACAGCAGTCAGTTGGTGTTTGCTCGAAGCATGCCATTTTGTCATACCCGGGTGTTTGGGAGGGACTCAAACGCAGGACTTGAGAAAACAGTTTAGGTGATTTATTTACAGTGGATAATGTTAAACAGAGAAAACCAAAAGCAGAAGTGAATGGTAGTGGTAGCCGAGGCTAGGACGCAGGTAAGTCCACAGATTATTGCCAACAGATCTCTCTCCAACAACTTTCCTCCAAGCCGGGGTTTCAAAACAATACAGAGCCAAACCACACTACCAAAGCTAGGGTAACGATCTGACATCGGCTGGTGGATTCCTTCAGCCTTAAGTAGGGAAAGGCTGACGAGCAATTATTCTCAGGTGAGGGTGATGATTACTTCCAGGTGCACCAGTCAGAGAGCGGGACTCCCTACAGAATCCCAGCCCCTGAAAACAAAACAGAGTTAATCCACCCACTCACACATACACACATAGAGGAGAGAAAGATAGAGTTGTAAATGAGAGAGAAAGATAGAGGATGGCAGGTCATTACAGGAGGACCAGGGGACCATGACAGTACCCCCTCCTTAACGGGAGCCTACCGGCGACCCACCAGGCTTGTCAGGGTGCTGCCGATGGAACTCCCGGACCATGGGAGCATCCAGGATAGCCGAACGTGGCACCCAGGAGCGTTCTTCCGGGCCATAA
>VUQI01041387.1:0-12175 GCA_015106735.1 Paratilapia polleni | reverse complement strand
CCTGAAGCTAACTATATATATATATATATATATATATATATATGTGTGTGTGTGTGTGTGTGTGTGTGTATGTATGTATGTATACCTCAGTCTGTATGTACATAAATGTTCCCTAAATAACAAACAACTTAAGTAGCTCATACTATGCTCGGATTACTGTCTTACATAGCAATTCTCCTCCTCGAGACACATTTCACAAATGCATTCCTCTGCATGTTGACATGTCTTGCAGTCTTCCTTTTTCACTAGCTGTGTCCCTGAGAGTCTGTAAGCCTTCAGCATTAACCGACTGTTACTTATCGGGAACAGTATGTCAAGCATGAACCAGTCTAACTCACAAGCAGAAAGGGCTGTTATCCATGTACTTGGCTTTGAATATAATCCATGACACAGTGTATGGCCTTTGTCTGGATCTGTTGCATGATGCATGATACATATAAGGTTGCTGCAGTGTTGATTTTTCAACGCAGACCCAAAAATATATGTCTGCATTGAGACCCTGGGTTTTGTCTGTGTGGCTGCATGTAGTTATGTAGTTAACAATGTCTTCCACTTTGGCAAACTGGTGTGTCTGTATCTTTCTTGTACTAATGAGAGAATTAAATGTAGGTAAAAACTAACATTTTCCAGTCTAATATGTATGTAATGTACAGTGCTTTTTTAGTCTTACTGACCACTCAAAGCGCTTCACACATTTTAACCATACATTTGTACAGCACTTTATTTTAAGATTATAGCTGAAACGCATTTGTCTTGCCCATTAATAAATATTAAGAAGTGCACTCACCAGTGCATGCCAGTATTTGTTTGTTTTCATGAATGTGTACATGTTAATCTTGTTATTGTGAGCGTGCTAGCTGGTATTAGCATTTAGTTTACATGCTCACAAAGTCATTAGCATGGCTGTAGACTCTCCCTCCTGTTATAGTTCTGTTTGTATGGGTTAAACAAATGAGATACACCATGTTATGGAGTTGTATGTGGCTTTGGACAGAGCCAGGCTAGTTGTTTCCTCCTGCCTCCAGACTTACTAACCCCTGACTCCAACTGCATGCTTAAAACTAATACAGGGGAGTGGTATTGATCTTTTAATTAAAAAAAAGCACACTGCTTAAGGCTATATTCTTTTTACTCTTTGCTAGAATGTACAAACCATCAGTAGTGCATACTGGTGTCTAAAGAGTTGGAGAAAATTGTGGGATGTGTGGGTCTGTAGCTTGGTTTATCGATACACTGATGGATATACTTTTGGCTTTTAGTCTTGAATGAATGGCAGCGTAATATTTTGTGAGCAGCAGTGAGATACAGGGCTTCCTCCTACTCAGTAGTGCGTCTCTGACAGTCTCTTTGCCCAGAGCTATGGGAGGAGGAGTAGTGAGATAAGTTTTAAAAGTAGCTGCAGCAGCCTGACTTCTCCTTCTGTGCCTCAATATATTCATGAATCTGGAACTTGGGTTCACTGGGGTGCTGGACGGCCCGGTGCTTCAATTCCCTGAAGAACAGAACCAGACACAGTTTAGAAGATAATACTGATGTTGTCAGAATTATTTGAGAGCTGCCAATCGAACATCTTTATTTAGCACTCTTGTGAAGGATTCTATATTGTGGTAAGAAAAACATTAAATGGCAAGCACTGAACACCACAGAGCCACTCTCTATACTAGCCATATCACTAATAAATTAATGCAATCAATGGAACTTTAAAAAACTCAAAGTTAGATTAGATGGATAAATGAATTGGTTGTAATGTATTGAGGCTTTTTAAATTTGTTTTTCTATGATAGTAGAAAGATAGTAATTTTTAAAAGTAAAGTTTCAAATAATATGTACGTAAGAGAAGCCTTAAAGCCTAAAAGATTGTAATATTCCCCTCAAAACTAACAAAATTACAATGTAATTATTCAAAGAAGCATGATATATAATTTTACCAAGACAAGTTGAATATTTTTCTCATTTCCACGAGATAAAGCATTCACATCAATTTTAATGTTTGTGTTTAGTTTGGAGTATAGTCACAATGTGGTTATTCTGCCTTAGCATGCTAAACTAAGAAAAAATAAAGCATGTATATAAAATGTCTGTTTTTTTAAATTCATGTAAACAAAGTAGCATTTAAAATATTCCAAGAAGCTCTATTATGTACTTAAGAAAGAACAAATTTGGGGTTACTTAAGGGATTGAAATGTTTCTTTAAAATGAACAAAATTGCAACACAGAACCCTGGAAATTCCAGTAAATAGTAATAACCAGTAAATAGAACAGTTACTGAATGTGCTATGATTAGCAACCTTGTGAAAAAAAATTTCCACATGAAAAAACATCCTCAGATTCAGTTAGTAACAGCTTTGCCTGTAAGGTCAAAAGAAAAACCTTTAGCTCTATAGATCAGAAGCACTTTTTGAAATGCAATATAATCAAGTCTGAGAGAGATCAAAAACTCATAACATTTTTACTTCAACCTAATTAAAAACTGTAAATTAATGTGTAAATAATAGCACTATAACAATGATTCAGAGACAGTGATGTTATTGAACGTGTTCCAGAAACAGAGAATTCTTGAAAATCTGCAACACAAACTACAACTATAATCCATTTCAGTCAGAGTGGCTTTCCTTGAATATGACGTCTGGCTTTTGAAACTTTCGGAATTACTGGCAGTTAGATACAGAAGAAGAAAGCAAAGCAAAGAGAAAGCAAGTGTTTGTAATACATCTTTGCCTTGTGCCATTGCATGATTTATTGTTGGCTAAAATCAAGACCATTTGACATTATACACAAATGGATCATAGATCACATTAGCTGGTGCGCTAAATTGGCAAGTAGCCAGCTATCATTTCCACTCAGATATGATTTCACTAGTGATAACATTTGCGAGCAAAATACGGTATATTGTCTTTTGAGGTACTTAATGTGTAAGTAATATTTGTTATGCAATTAAACTGCTAGCTAAATGGATTTAAATTGTAGTAGTAGTAGTATTAGTAGTCATAGTAAGACCTGAATTTAAATTAGCAAAACAACCGCAATGATCTCTAGATAAGTCTTAAGGTATAATATAATTTAAAAATTCAATTCAATTCAATTTTATTTATATAGCGCCAAATCACAACAACAGTCGCCTCAAGGTGCTTTATATATTAGGGTAAAGACCCTACAATATTGGTAAAAAATGGGTAATTTAACTTTCCACTATGAGCTTAAACCATCAATGAAATCAGTGAGAGCAATACTTGGTTCTTCTTAGCAGACTTAAGAGCAGATGTAGTGTGTGGAGTGTTAAAAAGCTACTGTGTGAAGACTGTGTCATACTTGGCCACAGCAGTGAAGGCCAAATCTACATTGACTCCAGTCTTGGCGCTTGTCTCCATGAAAGGAACTGAATACTCCTGAAGACACAAAGAGAACACAGTACAATGAGCAGCAGACTAAATCCCATCAGTTGTGCTTGTACAGCAGTAAATAAAATACTCACTCTGGCCAGCCTCTCTCCTTCGTCTCTCCTGATCGCTCGTTCACTGCTCATGTCAGCCTGATAAAAACATGTAGGATGGTTAGATTAGGACTTTAGGAAAGAATAGACGCATAAAATGACACGCAGTAGTGTAATTGCTTAGTGCAAATTTGAATTAATTTGTATAGATTTTTTATGCTAGTGTATACTAGTGTCATGCAGCATACTATATGTATATCCTATATGTGTATATAACTTAATAGCTTTTGTCAGTTTCATTACAGTTTGATGTACAAGCCTCTAGGATATGGTGCAACTCACTCATATTTGCATTACTGCACTTGCGCTGTTACATATACTTAAACCTGATATTTCAACCCACAGAGGTCCTATTAATTTGTTGTAACTCTTCATTTCTTTGTTATTAAACACTACATTTTCTTTTGTCTGCTCAGTTAATATCCCCTCTCAACCTCTCTGATTCAGAATCCACCCTTTCTCCTCCAAAGATCATATCCTTCCTTTGCACTTTTTCCTCCACATGCTGAGCTTCTCAAACAATTCCCTCTCACCTTGTTGCCCAGCAACATGATGACTACATCGCTCTGTGCATACTCATGGATCTCTGTTAACCATGCCTGAAGCAAGAGAGATATAAACACACACATACATAAATAGTTAATTCTAACAGACATTTCTATATTTTTCCAGGTTGCAGACACAGACTTACCCTAATGTTGTCAAAGGATGATTTGCTGGTGATGTCGTACAAGAGGAGCAAAGCTTTGGAAGGAGAACCAACAAAAATTATGGTTATGGTATGCCTCATGCAACATATCTCTACATAACATGATCACCTATGACTCTGATGTTGATTAGGGTTTATATTGCCTCACCATGTGCATCTCTGTAATATGCATGTGTCACACTTCTGAACCTTTCCTGTCCCGCTGTGTCCCATATCTGAAACAGAAAAGAACTGGCCTGGTTCCACTTGGCTAACTATTATTTTCTGTTACAATCCTGATGCCCAAGAGGAAACCAGCCAGTGCTCTAAAAATAGAGTGCTATTGTGAAAGCACATCAACTTCGCACTGGAACTGACTTACTTACTGACCTGTAGTTTGACCTTTACGTTATCCACAGTCACCACTTTATTCTGAGAGGGGAAAAAACAGAAGACACATCTGAATAGGAATAGTAACTAGTGAGACAGATTAAAGATTCAAATTACAAAGACAAAACAAAGAAACAAATACGTTCAGTGGTATGTATGCATGCAGATGGTTGTGGCTTTATTTCTTCAAGTTTTGAGATACATGTTTTTTATGAGGCTTTTGCCTCAACGCCAGCATCCTGAAAAGTTACATCTCAAGGATTTAAAAGCATTGCACAAGTACCTTAAACGGGCATTCTTTTTAATGGTCAGCAGGAGGTGTCTCCTCTTGCAAAAAAGAAGTCATACTGTATAGAAAATTATGAAAAAAAAAAAACCCTCCTACTCACTTGATTTAATACTATATTTAATAGTTTCCCTACAAGTTTATGGTCTCAGTCACTAGTTTGAAGTCTTATATTAATATATCATGATATCCATTTTGTAAATTATTGTTCTCATTAGAGTTAAAAATGACAATAAATGAGAGTGTGCTTTAGGACAGGATTACAGTGTGATTGGCAAGCCACTACCAAACGAGCGTATGGTTTCTCAGTCAGAGCTACCCCTTGCTCTAAACAAAGATTGCAATAACCAAAATGCTCAGCTCGAAACTTGAAAAACCAAATCTCACAAACCAATGGGTGACGTAGCAAATGTGACACTGGCATGTTGTGTGCTGAGTTGATGGAGACAAAAGAGGAAGAAAGAGCAAAATAGGAGCAGGGAAAATAGATGCGAAGCATGTGTGGAGAGATGAAACAAAGTGGCAAATGAAAGTATCAGATTTGTGTGGACCACTTACAAATTGTGATCATATTTCATGTTGTTTACATTCCAAGTTTCACCATTTGAGGTTTCAGTGGGGTGCTTCAAATTACATCCTCATGGTGTTACCATCGACAGTATAAAAGATGGATGTAGCCTTCAGGTCTGAAAAGTGAAGCTAACATAAAGTACCTTAAACCTGCATTCTTTTTAATAGCCACCAAGAGGAGATACCTGTAGCTGCAAAAAGACCTCTTGTCCTATAGAAGTCGATGGGAAAACGTTCCCCTGGTCCTGACTGGTAAACACTTTCCTGATGAGTTTATGGTTTCAGTCACTCATTTTGGCCCATATTGAATAAAAAATTAAGTCAATTTTGTAAACTTTGGTCATTCTAAATTTCAGAAAGGAGGCTAATCCAGATTATGCTCATTGGCTAATGACCTGTCAATCACAAATTGTTAGCCAATACGCATGAGGTTTCACAGTCAGATCCACCCCTTGCTCATCACATCTGGTTTGAAAATGCCACAATAGCAATGGTGAAAACACTCATCTTGGGACTTCATAACAGGACTTGACAAACAATGGGTGATGTCACAGGAGCTACATCCATCTTTTAAATTGCCTGTGGTCGTTACAACCTTTTTTTCTGCAATGATTTTAATGGGACCAAGCGGAGAACTAGAACCATGAGGTCCTTATCTAAATGAGCCAACTTTAAAGAGGATTAAAAGTATTCATTTACAGATTATATATATATAAAAAAAAAACAGGCCTCTCGCCCTATGACATTTGGCACAGGCCTCAGCCGCCCCCCTGACCGTGAATTGGAAAAAATGGTTAAGAAAATGGATCAATGGATGGATGGATTTTTAAAAACTGTTTGACATTTGGTTGGAGGGATTGGCTAAAGTAATTAATTCAATTTCAATTCAATTCAGTTTTATTTATACAGCACCAAATCACAACAGTTGCCTAAAGGCCTAATAGCCAGACTGATCTGTGTTACCACCAATATGGAAGGAGGACACTGCTAATGTCCAAAATCTCAGAGGCATATCTCAAAACATGGACAAATAAAAGCCTATCCTACTTAATTTTACTTTTTTACTTTTTTTTAAAATTTTTTTTTTATCCATTCACTCAGACACACCGTGAATCCAATGCCCACTGTGGCAGAGAAGGAGCCAGGGATGAACTTGCCCTGATCGAACTGCACCAGCAGAGACGTCTTACCCACGCCACTGTCCCCAACCAGGATTGTCTACAGGAAAACACACACACACAAAAAAAACATTGTTACCTCTAAGTATAGCTATATATGGTAGATGAAGTATGAGCAGTAGGAATCTGAATCAGCCTTGAAAATCCATTTCTGGTTGAATCCTTGCAATCATTTCATAATTTTCATTTGTGAGTCAACATCTGCGTCACAGTGGACATTTCTGTTTCCAAGCAGCACAAATATTTTCTTTTATAAGAGCTTGGCAGTGTACTGCTATTGCCGCATGACTCACAAGCCAGAGGAGATAACCTTCAAGACAATGAAACCAATGAAAGGGACCATTCAGACACATCCAAGTTAGTCATCAGGGCCATCAGTCAATATTTCGTCATCTATTGGGCTTTAATTTCAATCACATCGGGGTGCCCACCACCTCCACACACACAATGTGCCCTCCAACTGTGGCAGATACAGTAAGTGAGACACAGCCAAGCTGTTTTCTGTTTGCTTAAAAGGGTGATCTGGGAGTTTAGATGCAAGCTATGATCTTGTGACAGCCAAATGACTAAATTTTGATCCTGTACTGAAAGTCCAAATATTATTACCAGAAGAAAAACACAGTGAATAATTTAGTAAGCCACCAGAATGAAGGTTTTCTTCAATTATAATTTTCTACATTAGTTGTGCAAGGAAGCTAAAATGTGGTTAGGTTTGGGAAAGACAACTATAATAAGGATTGTGGATTGTAAGGATAAGCAATGAAAAGACTTTATTCTTGAAAGCTTCAGAAAAGGCAAGAAGGCCTGAGTTTGCTAAACCTAAACCATTTAAGGATAAGGTTAGGGTATTCTGGGTATGTCTAGGCTGGAATTATGTTTCCACTAAGATATATGTAAATGTCTTTGTAACTCCTAGCAAGGCAAAAGAAATTGCATCTTCTTCAAGAAACTCAATATCAGTGCTGAATTTGTACTACATTCTTTCCTCACTGTGGCACCAGTGTAGTTCTTTATTTACACCTAAATAAAATTCATTTCTGTATATTTGCTTTTGTGTAACCAGAAGGGCTGAATCTAGAGTATCAGGTTGAAACAATAAAACTTCCGGTTAAGTTTATAGAAAGATTCAAGTTAGACATAAAATATAGACTGCCATTAATTAACTCTCAAGAAAGAACCCAGACCTCCACATCCTTAGTTTTCACCTTAAAACACAAGGTACATGCTTTATTACTTCCTGCACTAATTGTTTGCAGTGGACATGAATCATGGGGAGTAGAATACCAGATAGATTAGGTCCAAAGCTACTCGACTAGAACATGATCCAAATGGAGATGCACCATCAGAAGTGGTCTTTACTTGATGTCTAGTAATAGTAAGCATGGGAATTTCAAGAAGTGGTCAATACTTTCATTCAATTCTGAATATTAACAGACAGATAACTGTTAATTTCACATTTTTTGAAAATACTGTAAAATTTGCTTCAAAAACAGAATCTATGATGAAAGTTCATTAATGCTCAAAAATGACCTTATGGTCTTGGTCAAATGGCTAATAATAAGCCTGTCATGAACGTCCATAGATGTCTTAAATTTGCACTGAATGACAAATGTTGGGGCATCCTGGTGCCCTAAGGATTAAGGTGCTGATTTTGAAACACAGTGCTTCTGGTTTCTAGCAGGCGATTTTGTTGCATGTCATCTCACTCTATAATAATAGAAAGTCAGAAATCAAGTAGTCTTGTTCATATTCTGGTTCATAAACTGTAATAGAATGCATGTATGTCCATGTGATGATGAGTGTTTGGTACACAAGCAAACCAAACCAAGAGAAAAGTGAAGACATGGCACTCATCAGTTTAATCAGGCAGTGGTTGAACTCAGTTTTGCCTTAATGCTTTATGAATGATCAGGGATGAAAGACGTAGGGGGGAATGAGAGGAAAGGATTAGAGCTAAGGAGCTGAAGCAGCTTTTCTCAACAATTCAAAGTTTTGTAGCCTCATTTGATCTCAGCATATGGAGGAATTTTAGAAAAGAGTCCCATCTCAGTGTGCTGGATTAAATATGGATACTGCCTCAACAGTCATCCACTGAATTTTCATATCAGCCTTACTCAGGGATCACCAGAAAATTCACTTCATTATTCTTCCTTTGAAATACGCTCTGTAGAAAGAGGGTGTAGGTGTATTCAGTTTTTTCTATGCTGCAAAGTTTACTTGTGTGTTGAAATGTTGAAAGGCGAGGATCAGCACAGGAAAAGTGACAGACAGTAAATAGATCTTTACCACATAAACAACAAAAAATTGCACAAGTTTGAAACTCTGAATCACTGACTTTAAACAAAATTATGTAAAAGATTTTAATTTCTGACCAGCAACTACTACTTCAGTTTGGCTGAAATTGGGTCATGCAACAGAAAAATGATCCCAAACACACCAGCAAATCTATAACAGAATGGCTGAAAAAGAAAAGAATCAAGGTACCAGACCTCAACCTGATCCAAAAGCTGTGTTGGAGAGCTGTGTATAAATAATTGCCAGTAAGCCTCAACGAACTTATAAAGAAGAGTGGGCCAAAATTTCTCCATAACGATGTGAGAGACTGATAAAGTCATACAGAAAACAATTACTTCACGTTATTGCTGCTGAAACTGGTTCTACAAACTACCGAATCATGGGGTGTACTTAGTTTTCCACACACTGCTTCTGCTTTTTGGCTTAATTTTTGCTAAATAAATAATGACACAGTGTAATATATCATGCGTTGTTGTTCATCTGAGGTTTTGTTTCCCTAAGATTAAGGACTAGATCATTTTTTATTATGCCCCAATTGACTTTTTACCATCACTGTGTGCTAAATGTTGTTTATCAAACAGCCACTTCAGTAGTTGTCCCTACATCTACTGTCATCATACCTAAAACATGCCTATAGCGGTCAGCAGTTACATACTGTATGTAAAAGTTGGACGTAGAAATTGTGACACCGCCCATGAAATAACCATCATTTCACCCATGAAATAACTCACCACCCAGTTCACAGTTGCCATGTTTTTGTTTTGAAATCTGACCATGAAAAAAAAAAAGAAATCTGATCAAGAAACTCAGGGACTTTTCAATCACAGGGTAAAGCATATCGGTATTTATGGTCCCTCTAAACACTAGCTGGGACTATTGTTTACAAAACGAATGCCAGAGAAGCATTTCCTGGGACCATAGAGTAAGGGAGGTAAGGTTTTTTTTTTTCTAAAGACTTCTATGTAACTGGAAGTTGCCCCCTGCTGGCCATTATAAATGCAGGTTTAACTTAACATTCTCCAGCGAGCCACTTGGTGGGGATAGGGTTAGGGCTGTGTTTTGATATTATGAAACTAGAATATGTTGCTTTTCAAATCAACTCTTTTGCATGCATATTGTCCTTACAGTTCTTTTGTTGTAAGATTTTCATTTGGTTTGCCAAACAGACAATAATTCCATATAAAGGGGTAGTTGTCAACCCAGCTCTAACCCTAATTGGGTCACTGGTGGATGTTAAGTGGTTAAGGCACATCTGCATTGGCTTCACTTTTTAGGCCTGGAAGATACATCTATGTTTTATATGCAGTCTATGGTAGCGTCACATAACAAACTGATTGCATCTAAATCTGAACAACTGTGGTTCAAATTTAGAATGCAAGATTGACTTTTGCTGCCTTTCACAGTAAAATGAACACAGGACATTTTACACAATGGGACCATGACATTCCTGACTTCTTACAACACACACAGAGACATCACCTAAAAATTGAAAGACTGACCAGAAAGGTAACATCAATGATGTTATTTTGATCGGATCCTACTGTGACTCAGTGGCATCTGTTTCCTGTTTAATGGACATCACTGAGAGCATGTAACATAATGCCTGCATGTGTGCATGTGAGGATGGAACCAGTGCTAAGAAACAATTATACTCACCGTACTACGCATGTACATGTAATGATGAACTGTATGTTTGTACTGGGAGAGTAGTATGATGCAGTTTCCGTAGTAACTTAGGTTAGCTGGGAAGTGAGGCTGTCTCATGAAATCCCTCTAGAGACTGGAGGCAATTAGGCGAATGCACCACAGATGTTCGGGAATTACACACTGATGATGTATATTGTGTATATGTGTTGTAAAGAAGGCGAGAGAAAGCGAGAATTCGATTTTACTCATCTCTGATTGTTAAGTGCCCACAAATTTCCCTTCTTACTGTTTTAGCCTCAATATGAGCTTCTGTGGAGGTTATTGTGGTAATAAGTATGGGATGTCACTTTCATCCACAAGATGTTGGCGTAACGGCATTAGGGAATGGAGTGAATTTAGAGTGATACAGTTCTGCTGATTAACCATTGCCTGAGAAATGTCACTTTTATCTTCCTGGAGAGTGTGCAATATTGGCTAGAATGTAATTTAGCTTGACAGTTTCTATATTGCCACTGATTTAGACTTTAATACAGCTGGGATTTGAAACCACAGAATAGATAAGGTTATTGTTTCCAATACTAAAAGACATTATGATGTGCTGTAGCAAATTTATAGTGGCAAAGTGTGTGTTTCTGTGTGTGTTGTAAGAAATCAGGGAATGGATGACAGAGATATATTTTTCTACCATGGAATGTGTGATATCTTTGCTATCATATCTTGAAAGCAATACTGATAGATAATAGAAAAACTAGAGGCAAGATGATAATGAAGTCCAAAATTTTGATATAAAATAGTACAAACTGTGGATCACTTTGGAAATAAACTTGGCCAATAAATTTAGCCAAAGAAGTTGTGCATTCATATTAAAGGTGTCAGTTAACTGTAAAACATCCTAAAAGGATAAGGCTGACAATATTCTGCATTTTTCTTAATTTCATAAAAGACCCAAATCAACTGCTAACAAATACCCTTTGTGTATAAAAGCCTTATAACTTTGTCCCATGTGTTGTAAAGCTTCATTGTCATCAGTGATCTAGTAAAACACACAAAAGATCAGTTTTTTCAAAGCTAAGTATTTGAAAATGTCATGACATGAATTGTTTACATCCATGCTGACTTGTTATCAGTCTCATTCTTCCTTAAATTAATGGTGTATTTCTGTGTTTCTTGGTGTGTTACTGCCAGCAAGTTTCTTATCCTCAGTGGAAGAAGTAAAATGCTAATGTTAGCCTACAGCACGATGCATGACTTCATCATTACCACTTCAAAGCTCTTCTGTTTGCTGTGATGACATTGAATGCCACTAACAACCTCTGTAGTCTCATTTAGCTCCCTGAAAAGCCTTCAATTAATCCAGAATGCTGCAGCGAGAGTACTGAGAGGGACTAGAAAGAGAGACCATATTTCTCCCATATTAGCTTCTCTTCATTGGCTACCAGTTAAATCCAGAATTGAATTTAAAATCCTTCTCCTCACATACAAAGTCTTAAAAAATCAGGCCCCATCATATCTTAAAGACCTCATAGTACCATATTATCCCAATAGAGCACTTCGCTCTCAGACTGCAGGCTTACTTGTGGTTCCTAGGGTATTTAAAAGTAGAATGGGAGGAAAAGCCTTCAGCTTTCAGG
>VUQI01041386.1:0-10538 GCA_015106735.1 Paratilapia polleni | reverse complement strand
AAATGGTAAATGGACTGGTACTTATATAGCGCTTTTCTACTCAGTTTCTGTGTACTCAAAGCGCTTTACACTACAGGCCACATTCACCCAGTCTCACATACATTCATACAGCACTTTTATCTACACTTAAGTGCTTACTAACATTCACACACACTCACACTCCGATGAATGCACCGGGAGCAACGTGGGGTTCAGTATCTTGCCCAAGGATACTTCGGCATGAAGACTAGGGGAGCCAGGGATCGAACCACTGACCTTCCGATTAGGACTTTGTCAGGCAGGTCCTATTTAAGTGATTTCTTGATTGAGAACAGGTGTGGCTAGAGAAATTGAACTCAGCTTTCCAAAGATGTGATCAACCACAGTTAATTTATGTTTTAACACGGGGCCATGTAGGTTTGGATTTTTTGTTTCCCTTAATAATAAAAAACCTTCATTTAAAAACTGCATTTTGTGTTTACTTGTGTTATCTTTGTCTAATATTTAAATTTGTTTGATGATCTGAAACATTTAAGTGTGACAAACATGCAAAAAAAATAAGAAATCAGGAAGGGGACAAACACTTTTTCAACCAACCTGATTCATGGAGAGCTCAGATCAAAATATGCTTATGCTGGTTATTTTGGGAATGGTCATAGTGGTCTTTAAGAAGAACCTGAGACACAATGTGTTTTCTTTAAGAGTGTGGACTTGCTGTATAAACAAGTCAGTGTTTCACTCAAATATGCTGACTTTTACAGTGGAGCCTTTTTCCTTCTCTGAATGGGTCTCCATGCTGAGTAGCTAGATGAGCCTCCTGAATTTGCAGCAAAACTGCTGTCAAAGCTCTCATTAATAATTTCCACTGCAGCCTTCATAATTCTCGAAAACAGACTGGATATCTAACACCAGAAGGGTGGGGGAGATAGCTAGAGAGAAAAAAGCAAGGTATCTTTCAAAATAAAAGAATATTAAATGGTAAATGGTTTGAATTAAAGATACTGAGAGTGGGAGTCAGAAGGATAGACAGGATTAGGAGAGAGTATATCAGAGGGACAGCTCACAGACAAAGTAAGAGAGGCGAGATTGAGTCGGTTTGTGTGAAGGAACAGATATTGTGAGAAGAATAGTGAAGATAGAGCTGCCAGGAAAGAGGAAAAGAGAAAGGCCAAAGAGGAGGTTCATGGATGTATTGAGAGAGGACACGCAGGGAGGCAGGAAAAGATGGGAAAAAAATGATTTGCCATGGTGATCAGAAGAAGAAAGAGTTAAATGGTAATTTGCCTGCACTTGTAACCCTGGCTGTTCTACACAGCTCTTTATAATGTTTCTTATTCAGCCATTCACAGACACACACACACAAACCAATGCAAAGCTGCTACCGGGAGTAACTTGGGGTTCAGTGTCTGGCTGACATGTTTTCAGCATGTGGAGGAGCTGGGGATCAAAACACCAATCCAGGACAATCCAGATGCCGATTCACAGGAGATTGGTATTATCACATGGCCTCTTTATGTGGTGGAATATGTATGGTGACTGATGTGTTAGGAGAAAATAAGATAGGGGAAATTGTATGAGGCAAAAATATAGAAATCACTCAATCAGAGTCATGACACTGACATCAAAATCCAAGTCTAACAAATAACCTCATTCAAAATGTAATAGATCCCACTCCTGACTCTCATCTGTGCTGTGAAATGTGGGGTGAACTCTGTTCCCTACGGTCTGCAGTGTGCAGCATAGTGACAGGACTGAGGATGGACTGTGCTTATCTGTGAGCCCTGGAATCAGTTGTTTATATTAATCATGTGCTAGGTTTAAGCTCCTCTCTCTGCTGCACGTTAACACTTGCACTGCCTTGAATACTTCATGCAGAGCGGTGAAACTGCTGCTAATCATTGCTTCATTTTTTTTAGTAGCCACCCTTGACTGACACCGTACTGCTTTTGCAAAATCAGTGTGGAAACATGAATCTGAAAAGGCAAAGACATCCCAGATTCAGGAAGAACAAGAGAGACAGAGCACATAGGTTAGACGGGGGTGATGTTGGTGACTTTAAAAACTGCTCAGTCACAACTATAACTCAAAGTTGGAGGCAGTTGAACAACCAGGCACTGCTATTGATTTATCGACTGTCCATTTAGAACAGAGTATCAGCCTACAGCGGAGCTGTGAACCCCACTCCGTTAACAAGTGGAAACTTGTGAATTATGGCTGTGCCTCAGTTCTTAAAATCATAAAGTCACAGGTCATGAAAGAGTGTCTTGGGAATTATGATAATCCCCTCATCAGCCTGTCTTAACTCACACATTTCTATACTACTGAGGGCCTCGGCATGCATCATTAGCTCTGATAAGGGCCCTCTTACCTCTGATCTAATAATCCTAATCTCATCTCGGAATCCATCGTTATCAAACAAACATCCTTATCCTTTCCCTAATCTAATCCTAATTCTGACTCAAGAGATTGTAAAGATAAAGACTTAAGAAAATTTGAGGGATTTCTCAAGCCTCATATCCTATTAAAAACACTTCATTTTATAACAACTGAAGTACAACAATCGCAGCTGCAATCATAACAATGAATCCGTGACAGCTTACATAAATACACCAAGCTGCTCATGAAATACACTTTCCTCAATATACATGCATATATGCTTGTCCTGCCCCTTTATTATGCCGCAGTCTGAGTATCTACCGCTTGCATATAAAATGAAATAGCCTCGGCCTCAGTCACCTAGAGAATACAGCGTAACATGAACCCTCTTCCCCATCTTAACACTTTCATCTGGAATGTAATTAGCGCAGCAGCAAGAAGCTTAGCGCTCCGCCCTGCTCTCAGCCCTAACCAAGGTAACTCTAGGCAGCCCCTAATCCTCACTGCCTAATGGGATTAGCTCCGGAGGGAAGGGAACCCATGTCACACACACAAATACATTCAGAATCCAAACCTCTCCTCTGCTGTCTCATTATCCATATCTCTCTCTCCCTGCGCCATTCCACTAAGTGTTTAATAGGATTATACCAAAATTGGCCATTTCTTAGAAATCACATCTGGTCCACTCAGTGTCATCACACTGATGATGATAGGATGGAAATAAGAAGCCTTAAATTATGACTCACTGAGTCTATAAGTGAACTACGGTGCGAATATACATGAAGTAATTCTAAACACTTTACCGCAACCATTTGCACTACTGTCCTCGTACATATCACAAGCTGCTCTATTTAGTTATTTATTTATATTATCTATATCTGTATTATATGTCCATATGTACATTCCTACTGTTACTGTTTTTGCACTACTGCCACTATTTCTATATAGATTTATATTCCCCTGAAGTGTCTATTTATCTTTTTTTAAAAACACTTTTCTAATTCTTCTTTTATACTAAGGTGAGAGAGAAACAGTATTTCGATTCTCCTGTATGTCCTGTACATATAGCGAATTGACAATAAAACATCTTTGAATCTTTGAATCTTAAACTGGTTTTAATTTATTGAGGTGTTAGTAGGATGTCATCTTTGAGTGGGCATTTTAATTATTTGAGTGGTCAAAAAGTACAATTTTGCTTTTCCTTCGTAGAGTGTGTAAACAAGAGTTTTGCAGCACCCAATTTTTGTGAGGGGGTCTGAGGCCATTACCCTGTGAAAAAAAAATTAAGAGCAGATTTTATCATGAGGATTTCTATGTTGAAAGAAAAACGTAGGAAAATTTGGGTTTGGATCTTCAGTAGACTAAGCTAGACAATAAAAATTACTCTACTAGCCTTATGTGAAACAATTTTATTCAATCCATCCCTCCATCCATCCTTTTACTACTTATCGGGGTCTGAGTGGCAGGAGTCCAAGCAGAGATGCCCAGACTTCCAGACCTCTAGTGGGGCATTCCCAAACCAGCTGAGAGAGATATTCTCTCCAGCTTGTCATGGATCTGCCTCAGGGTCTCCTCCCAGTTAGACATGCCCAGAACACCTCACCTAGGAGACGTCTAGGAGGCATTGTGGTAACATGCCAGAACAATCTTAACCTTCTCCTTTCGATGTGGAGGAGCAGCAGTTCTACTGAAAGCCCTTCAGCTTATCTCTAAGGGTGACCCCAAAAAAACTTCTGGAATCACTTTTGTGGCCACTGGTGAGGGTAAGAAAGTAAACAGATGAATAAATCATCAACTTCACCTTCATGCTCAGCTCCTTCTATGCCACAAGACATTGGTATAGTGCAAACAACATGCTAGTGCTTATTTCAGTCTCCCATTTTCACTCTACAACCACTTATTTCCATCATATTCCAGTGGCTAGCAAAAAATCAGCTATAGCTAACCAAGAGCTGGCTAATGCCTAAATCAACGGCCTTTAAACAAGCTGTTAACATAAAGGAGAAACACGGTTTGCAAAACGTGCACACTCAACTGTGAAACTATACAAGACTACGAATATATCTGCATAAGAGAAAAGAATGAACAAGAATCAAAGGCATTAACAGTTTTAATTGGATTGCCTAGAGCAGCATATGTGAGGAAGTGTTGCGGCTTGGTAAAAATGTAAAGGGGGAACACTGACTAAGCACTCCACACTCTCAAAATGGCCAACAGGAAAGCCAAATTCCAGAAGACTGAATGCTTAAAAACAGGTGTAATGGTGGTTTTTGCAGTTTTCATTAGATTCCTCCAGCATACCCATAAACACACCCACAGTCCTGATATGATTAACAAAAGAAAAAGCTTTTAAAACAATTACAATTTCACTTAAAAGTCCAAGGTAATCTCTTTGGTATCATATATAATATTCACAATTAGTCCCTCTGGAAAAACCATAAGTTGCTTACTCTGGTTTGTCTAGACTGGAGACTCAAAATACATAAGTAAGGATATTATTATTATTATTATGTTACTTCATCAGCATGGTCATCCCTGCTTTTATATGTATGTATATAAAATACATACATATAAAAGTAAAAATATTGGCTTGAAATAACACAAAGAAGCAGGTGGTTCTATAAGATGGAAGGGAATACAAGTCCTTGCCTCTGTTTAACAGAGATCTTCTTCATGGATTTTCTTCTGGAAAAGTGGCACCTACGCTGCTCATACTATGTTACGTAATCAAAGAAAATGTAATAATAATGAAAATCATAATAAAGAAGCAAATGATCAGCTTTTCTCTCTACCAGCACTACTGCATCTTGTTTTCTTCCTGACATTCAGCTGAATTGTTTTGTTATATTTCTATTCTTAATTTGAACGCCTTACAAGTTCACAAGCACTGCGCAGTGTCTGACCAGTGTTCAACCTTAGGTCTGCAGGAGAACTGCAAACCCAGCTGATATCCACTGACACTGCCAATGATTCCAGTAGAACTAACTTGTCTGTGTTGGTGTAAGTGGAATATAACTGGGAAATTTAACAGGCGCTAGCAGAGTTCAGACCACATGAGATGTGTCCTTGGCCAGATGTTGTGGTCGCACAGATACAGAGTATGTGCTACAGGCTGCTAGCCCAACGCCCCACATCCAACCTGACGACCAGAAAATGACAGGCGCACACAGACACGCAAACACAAAAACACACACAGCAACATCAGCAACAGTTCGGAGCATTTCCAAATCACAGCTCCATCTCTGATCCCATCAGGCTGATGCTCTTGATCGAAAGCCCGGCAACAGAGACCCTGAGGTGGGTTAGAGCTCTGCCAACAGCTGGGTCCTTTCCAGCACTCCCATGTCTTATTCATGGACAGCCATCAGCTCTCATCACTCATCAGACAGACTCTCCGACAAACAAGCGCCAAGACACATGTATGCATGCATGCACACAGAGACACACACACACACAGACTAATCAAGGACATGAGACAAAGTGAAACTTGATCTGCAGGAACAAGCGAATCAAATTTGCTTCAATATGATGTGTGCTCTGGATTTCTGAATGTGGGTGTATGCGAGTACCTAATCCAGGTCATGAGCTCCACAGTGTCTGGATCATAAAACTCCCTCAGTTCTGATAACTCCTCCATCAGCTTAGGCCAGAACTAAACAGAAAAAAGACAAAGACAAGTGATAGCAAACTCTGTTTATGAAGCCCATAAACAGAGTATCAAACCCGCTGATATATCTTAAATAACATCTCATTGCTTCGCTGAACATAACAGTGAATATGACAGCTATTTAGACTCCTCCAACGGCAAAATAAATAAAGGGAAAGCAATCGTTTTAGCATACTGTTATGATCCAATTGCTTTTCATCATTTTCTTCTGTAACTTCCATTCAGGCCATTTTCTTTTTCTCATATCGTTCCATACAGTTTCAGCAGTGAAACCCCAATAAAGGGATGAGCACAAACCACCAAGAAAATGGCCTACCTTGTAATACAGGAAACCGATCATCACTACAGGAATGGCATATCTGACAAGCCTCAACTGCAAAATGAAAGAAAGAAAACAACTTTAATGAAATGAAAGAATATAATTGTATCAGAGGCAGAGAAAAGTAAAGAGTCAGACATAGATATGTCAAAAATGAGCACAGAGTGAGATAACAGACAGATAGAGCAGCTTTGTTCCCTAATATCATTTATCTGATTCATGCTGCTGTCATGTTATGGCCACACTGACACCTAGTGGCCTCATAATAATGTTGTCACCCGCCCAGAGCACAGGCTGTGGATTAGGCAGCATAATGGTTCACCTTCACATCAATCCAGGAAATCATAAAAGATAGAAAAATCTTTCAAGAGTGCCTCACAGTGAGCTGTAAAAGAGATCAATGTCACTCACATTGGAGGGTGGTGACAGGCATAATGTGCAGTGTTACTAGAGCTGGGAATCAAACCTCAATACTTTCAGACACACATTTAAGACCAAAGTACACACTTGAAATTTCTCTTAAATGAAGGTTAGAAGCTGCTCAGTTAATGGAAAGCTGTTCAGTCCAATCCCCAGGCCAGAAATGATCTACTGGATGCTCTTTTTTCTGCTTGCTCTAAACTACTTTCATGAAGTGTATTTGAACAGGGTAGGCTCTAATGTGCTTATCCAGTGGCCAGCAGCAGAGCACTGTGCTTAGAGTGGACCTTTGGCAGTGGCTAATAGCTAAAATATCTCTTTACTTATGTGTGGAAGTGTGATAATGTAGTGCTCAGAGTATGTGCACTTTCATTTAATAGGTCAATATGTCATCAGCCATACAGTGAAAATGAATGAGCATATAAAGTTACTATGCTAAACAGGTTAGCAAACAGTTAAACACATCTAACAGACACTGAGCCACATTAGCACTCAGTGGGAGTCATGTTGTATGTATAAAGCATGATTTTCAACCTCAACGATGACACACTGCAGTGCAAGAAAAAGAAAACATCTAGCAGACAGAGTGCTGCAGGACTGAATAAAAAACCTGAAACGAGCTGGCATTTTTGCACCTAAGGTTTCATTGTTACAAAGTTAATGGGTTTTTGGTTAAGTGTCTCAAATTAGGCCTGTGGTTAGAACCAGTGATAGGGTGCTAACAGTGGGCGTGCCTGGTGTTTGAGGGGTTATCTTTTCTGGGGCGATCGTCATAGCAACAGCAACCAACCACTCACAAGGCAAACCGGCAGAGCTTTTTACCAACTTTGTTCATATCCAAGCAAGCAAATACCTCGCTCTCACGTGATATGTTCATAAAACGTTTTGATTGGTTAACAGCAGCAGTGGAGCATCTGCTCTGATTGGTAGGAGCCTGCGCCGGCACTTGAGAAGATGAGCTTTCCTCAACGCTTCAGTGCAAGCAAAATTCAAGCTATTTAATTACAGACTGCGTTTACGGTTTTAGCTGCTGGAACACAGGAATTTCCCAAAGTTTGGGAAAAATAAAGTTATCTTTTAATAAAGTTATGTTATCTTCAGTTCATCAGTGAATGATGCCCCCCCTGCATCTAACAGGAACAAGAGATGAGATTATTGAAGCCTGAATAGCATACATGTGACTCCTCTCTTAGATGTGTGCATGTTTTGTTCTACAACATAAAAAAACGTAAGTAAATTACCTACTCATGAATTCTAAAGCTTCTGTGTCCCAAGTGGCTAAATGAGACTACAGAAGGTGTTGGGGACATTCAACTTCACCACACTGAACACAGGAGATCAGCTGGATGAAGTCCTGCAATTGTAGATTAGGTTATTAACAGCCTAATGTTAGCGTTTTACTTTTGGTGACTGCATTTATGGTTCAAAAGTCATAAAAGTAGTGTCATTTGTGAAAATTATCTTGCTTATATCATAAACCTTTCTTTCCCACAGAGCCCATTTCTCTACAACAGTCCAAAAGCCTGTACAAAATCCCATATTGTCCAAGCTTTTGGCCTAAAACAAACACGATTCCTCCAGCAATCTATTAGGAGTCAGAAAAAAACTCTGAGCTCATACCAGAACTTTAGTGTTGCATCGGAGAGCGTTGAGAAGCAAAGTCCACAGCTCAGTCCCACACACACCATAGGCTGCGACCGCACACATGTGGCCGGTCCATATATACTTCATTCTGGGTAGAAAGAGGGAGAGAAGCAATATCAAGCAGTGCTGGTGTCTCAACAGTCTTCCTCTTTGGAGAAAAAAAGAAAGTCGACCCCAGTCTCCATGACACAGACAAATTATACAGCTTGGACTTTAGGATGTTCCCTCCACACACACTGAATTCAAATAAGAAAACCAAACTGTCTTTAGTTTAGCGCGTGAGTTAGTGAATGGTTCTACTGTGGTTGAATGTGACTTAGTGCCAAAAACACTGCATTACTTTTTAAGTTCTGATCCAAAGCACATGAAGTCTAAAGCAAAGAGTTTTAAACAAATGAAAAAAAGATTAAACAGAGAGCAGCGAGCAGAAGAAGGAAGACGGGGAGAATGAAATGAGCTGAGAAATTGTTGACAGGTGCGGAGATGGAGCCATGAGAGGGTGGAGGGAAGGAGGGAGGCATAAAGAAGTGCAGCCTCACTGAAATAAATCTCAATACTTTTTTAATGCAAAGGAGCCGTCTGACAGAAACAAATGGCTTTCTGCACTTTTGGCCTTTCTCTCTTAATCAGCATTTTAGGGAAAGTGCTGAAATCAAATATGTCAGTTTCTGCCCTACCTGACTTGTGCTGTGCTAAAAGCTTTCAGGATTTTTTTGTGGGAATTTAATCAGTACTTTAAATTACCAACTTTGACAGGACTGTGCTGTATGAACTATAAGTATTACATGTACTGCATAGAACATGCCTTTCCAAATCCTGCCCACCACATAAATTCACTTATTTTCAACATTTCCACACACAGAACAACCCAACTACTGGCTATACTGCATTCAAAATCTTATTCAAATTAAGCTACTTATGTGAACCTTTGAAACCCTCATCTCCATGTTGCTATAAACAAGATGCAAGACAAAGTCTTGTTTCTTTTTAACAGAGTAATTGCAGGTTTCATTTAATACAGGAAGAGGAAGTGGTAATTCCACTGGTGATCTCTATGATTTTCCTGACACTCCTCACAAAGAGCCTAAAGTTAAAACGCAATTATACATTCCTAGTGATAAATTGTAGATGTCAGCCTGTGTTTGCAGCCTGAAACACGTTCAGCCTGGAAAATTTACTAATGATGGTAGCGATGAAAACCACTTGACAATTACAAATAGACGTTTGGAGTCAGGTCTGGGAGGCTCGCTGTGCTGAAGGTTACAGATGCGAAATGGGGGAAAAAAACCCCCAAAAAAACAAAACAAACAACTCCAAGCCACAGGGTATATTAGTCACACTGTTTGACACTACAGAGCTAGTGTTAAGGCAATGTGCAACTGCAATAATGTATACCAATTAGAATGACGTGCTATAGTGTTTTGAACCAGTTAACACTGTGTAGGCTCTTTTTAAAACCAAAATTAAAAACAAAGAAGTAAAAATGGAAGGAAGTGGGTGAAGAAAGGAATTTTCTATGCATGTAAAATCATTCACTAATTAGTAGACAGAAATACCCAAATGTGTTTGGTAACAGGACAGGAATAGCAGTACAACCACCACTGATGAGCAGATATTTTAATTTATTCAATTCAATTCAATTTTATTTATATAGCGCCAAATCACAACAACAGTCGCCTCAAGGCGCTTTATATTTTAAGGTAAAGACCCTACAATATTAGACAGAAAACCCCAACAGTCAGACGACCCCCTATGAGCAAGCACTTGGCAACAGTGGGAAGGAAAAACTCCCTTTTTAACTTTCTAGAGAACTTATTTAGAGTAAATAAATGATATTGATAAAGCCCACCAGAGGTCTTTAGAATGACTGTATAAATACATTACAGAGGCTATAAATACCATGAAATAAAAGTTAAAGCCAGCCATTATCATGTTTTGATCTTAGCATCAAATGAAAAAGTAGCGAAAACCATCTGTTTGACTGTTAACCTACTTTTGGAGAGCATCATATATAAATGCCCTACATGATTAAAAATGAAATAAATATTCAAATATTCATGAAGTCTGTAGCCTGTCTTTAATTTTTGCAATTAACCTCTAGACACGCTACTTTTTGGGTTATGTGCAAAAAAA
>VUQI01041374.1:0-14718 GCA_015106735.1 Paratilapia polleni | reverse complement strand
AACGACTCTCCACTGACCAGGATGACCGTCCTAAGTTAAAGCATTAGTAATATGTTGTTTAAAAATGAATATGAACTTGGTTTTTTTGCATTATCTGAGGTCTGAAAACACTGGACCTTTTTTGGTATTTTGACCATTTTTCATTTTCTGCAAATAAATGCTCTAAATGAAAATATTTGTATTTGGAGTTTGGGAGTTATGTTGTCAGTAGTTTATAGAATAAAACAAAAATGTTCATTTTACTCAAACATATACTTATAAATAGCAAAATCAGAGAAACTGATAATTTTGCAGTGGTCTCTTAATTTTTTCCAGAGCTGTATATATATAAAATATGAAAGTAGACTATACTACAGGAGGGGTCTGAGAAGTTTCTGTAGACATTGGATTGATGGTGTTGCTTCAACTGTAAATCATTACTGGACAACACTCTAACTGCTGTGAACCCAAACTGACTACAGCTGCTGAAGGAGTGAGTGAGTCATTTTTCATATTTATTCTGGGTTAGTGTTTGTTACTGACGACATATTTCTTTAATGTATCTCTTTCTCAGTGTTCCAGCTCCAGGTCTGTGCTGTGTGCCCCTAAAGAACCCTGTAAAACTTCTTTCACTGAGCAGCTGTGATGATGATGAAATGCTTTGAAACATGTTGTTTTTTCTTTTCTGCTTACGCTATACGAGCATGCATTGATTTATTGGCCACAGACTGATTACATTTGCTGGGATTTGTAATCTTCTATTTACCACAATTCACAGATATGTGTATATATATATATATATGACATACATTAATCTTCTGCCAACACCAGTCATAGCAGATGAATTTAAATATAGGCTTATTTTTGAATGTGGTTTAAAGCATTTCATGTTTCTTTCTTTTTGCTCATTCGCCTCTTGTTCACTTTATTTCTTTTGCTTCACCTGAAATCTCTTTACTCCTCTGTCCAGTGGGTTCCCAGGACAGTTTGTTGGAGATCACCTTCCGGTCCACGGTACCTCCAGTGATCTGCGACCCGACAACACCCAAACCCGAGGTGTCAGCCCTCAACCTACCCGCACTTGGCAACAGCGACGGGACCAGCAATGCCTTTTCATCATCCAACGGGACTCTGGGAAGCCCACTAGGTAGGGACCCATGTCTGCTCAAACTGGAGTGTTTCCGTTTCCTTCCGGGACCCCCGGGACCTCCACCTCCTCGACTCCCCTCGCCTTCCAAACCGCTCAAGACTAACGAGCCAGAGATAAAAAGTCAAGAAGTGTCCGAGGGTCCAGCAAAGTCATTGTCCTGTGACGGCAAATCTCTGGGTTGCCTGGAATTCGCAAGGTTTCGCGAGTCGGGTATCGCCTCGGAGTATGAATCAAACACAGATGACAGCGATGACAGGGAGGATGAGGATGAGGGGGAGGACGAGGATGAGGAGGAGATGGAGATCTTTGGTTGGGGAACAGATGAGGAGACAGTGAGGCTTCTCAATGTTCTCAACAGACAGGGAACTCCTGACTGTCTAGGAGATGAAATAGCGGTGTAACAGTTCAACCTGGCCCCCTGAAGAATCCTATGGTGGAGATAAAACAGAAAAGCCTTGACCTGTTTTTGTTCACTTTCTTCAAACTACCCTGTAAGAGTAACGTGTATTGGATGCACACAAATACATATTCAAGGCTTACATGAATGTACCAGGTACATTATGGTCCTTTATTTTTAGGTAACAGACAGTACCCCTCTGATTTTTATTTGCATATTAAATTTATCCCTATAAGCTGTTCTCAGCAGATATTAAGAATATTAGCTCTAAGGTGCGTTCAGCTTGAACATGAAGTGAATTTAAGTTCGCTGTGGTTTAGGCCGTCTTCGGACCAACTTGAGGTCTCTATGGGTAAACACAACACTGTCCATTGATTGAACAGAAACAGTACATTAATGCAAGAGTCACACTAGAGAAGACAGTGGTTGGTGACTGCAATAAGAGTCAGTCTGCTATCAGTTTGCAATTGAATGGGGTCAAGTTGGCAATTACATACAATCTGTGATAATACGGCGATTAACTGTGATAAATCAGCAAAAATCACAAATCTGTTGCTGTTTCCATACACAGAAATTCAGAATCAGAAATACTTTATTAATCCCCTAGGGGAAATTATGTGGTCACAGTTGCTCCATGACAGTAAAGAACAATTATAAAGTACAAAGTACCAACTATTACAAAATAGAACAATATATTACAGAAATTCACATTAAACAGAAATTCACATTAACTACTACTTTGAGGTTCCAGGCAGATCCTCTTAGATTTGAAACAGAAATTCCTCCAGTATCACGACATCGGCGATTGCAACATGTTGGCAATCTGGCTGGATTTATAAATTAGACAGCAGTTATTTGCAAACCTTCGCTAGTCATTCATTGCGGTGATTGCAGTCATTCAGAGCCAGACTGCGATTGTATTTGGAGACAGGTTGCTTCCCACCAGACGACGTGCAATCATCTTGTGATTGAAAAGTGGTCGCACCCTCAACTATGGGCGCAACTATTTGGAATCGGTCACTGAATGCGAAAAAATTCAATGCAATCACCAGGCAACCACCTTTTTTTTTTCCCTCTTTCTCTCCTCCCAGTCACTGTCACCAATTTTAGCCATAAAATTGATTACAGCACAGAGGCTGTCTGAAGCGGCACACCCATCAATGCAGTCCCTTTCACTGTTTTGTTTAAAGCTGTTTCCATTCTAAATCTGTAGTTACGACAGTCCACTGTATACCTACACTACTGTCCTGTGTAACAGGATATAAATATTAATGATGTCCCCTTCAGCTGAGCTTTAATGTTAGCTAGCTTAGCAAGCCAGTATTTGAAGCACCACAAGAGCAGTGGTATTTAGTTCTATTATACTTAAGAGAAGGCAGATATCTCTCAATCTGGTATCTCTAAAACTGGACAACACACACCAAAACAATCTAGATGGATAAATACTATTACAGGCTAGAGAAACAGATGTTTTGTTTTGTTTTTAAAAAAAGTAAAATATGTAAATTTTGGGATTTAGTGTCCCTTTAAAATGAAGATGCATATGAGCACAAAAAAATGAAGATATCCTAAAGAGACGAATAATGCACCGACTTTAGTATAAAGTAATAGAGTATTATTGATAGCAGGACATCAGATCAAACCTGACCATCTAAAATATATGAATGAATAAATATGTTGAAAATATGAGCTCACTGCAGATTATTATCAGCCAGTAATTCAAACAGAAACATACTAACACCAGTGTTATTGGTTATTTTGCCATAAATGTGGTGCAGCAAGCTCAGTGCTCCCATTAGTGCATTTATTTCTTTTCTCAGTATTTTCCACTTATTTTTATGTTCTGAGACACTAAGAAGGTTGTTTTCTTTCTAAATTCCACAATTCTGATTTTAACACACTTTTAACAAAAATTCACACCTTGAATATCCTTGGTGCCATAAAGGTAAAGGAGCCAAAATAAACACATGGTCACACAGGGTGACAGTATAGTTTTTTAGTTTGGGTGTATGCAAGTCTGTCTGTCTGCCAATAAATCCAGAGGTTATTATCCAGAGTCATTTGTGAGCAAATAAAGCTAGATGATAGATAATTTGCTTCAAATTCAGTCTGAACACACCTTAAGAATAATAATCTCAGCTGGTCACGTACCCTCAAGAGACAACTGTTTGAGCCTAATCTATATGCACACTCATGCATATACTGTTATTCCTCTGAATCTGTTGCTCCTATTTCCTTCCTTTTCCTTTGCCTCTTTTCTTGATTATACACACAGAGACCTCTTATCCATCTATCAAACACACTCACAAGATTCAGACTTGAAAATTTGTGTGTGCCAATGGGGCTGTCAGGATGTAACAGGAAATCAAGCACTAAGCAAATGGTAGTTCTTTAAAAATGTACATATACAGTATCTCCTTTAGGTTAGTTCAGGGGCAAGTGTTCACTCTGTCAACATTGGCAGAGTAGCAGTCATTTGTGCTGGCAGGAACAAGACAGCAGTGTTCAGGACTAAAGGGACTTAAGACTGATGAGCTCTTGTTATTGCTGGAGTGAAAAGTGACTCTTCCTACAATGAAAGATGAACACTTGGGTCTAACTTTTGGAGGAACTTTGTTACTTTGGAAGGGGGAAGCCCTTTCTTGCTCTGTTCATAATTAATCAAAGACTATTTTTAGACAGAACGTGTACAAACTTTGTTTTCTACACCATCCCACAGAACTGTTGGAACTGCTCCGTCCTTGACTCCTGCAGGCAACCCTCTTTTTTGTCTCTAAGTATTTGTCAACTTGGTAGTCAGAGCATGTTTGCACTCTTTTCAGTTGTCCACACATTTCCCCACTTTTTAATTTATGTAAAGCTGGGATTAGTTGGACCTCGAGGAACGCTGTTGTTTCTTTTACTCATCCGGTAAACAAAAACTCTTCCCACGTGCCTGAACAGTGGCTTACGGATGACAGCCAAGAGTGGTCTCGTTTGTTTTAACCCAGCTCTGTGTACGGCCTCCAGGCACAACTCAATATTAAAGTATTCTTTTTGTTTCATGAGGAAAGCCACAGAGTTTTCATTTTGCGTACTGTAGGCCTAGTTTAACAGAGCAACCCTCCTGTCAGATCAGTTCAGATAGTCCAGTATTTGGCAAAGGTAGATGCTGCAGAGATTTGAAGAGGAAGTGAGCCAATTCTCAAAGTGCTTAATATCTTTTTGCAAAGAGCTTTAGTCAGATTGGATCAAACCAGTCAGTGAGAGTCCAGAAAACTGTTAGCCACTTGCCATCTGATTGTGTTTGTATTAAAAGATAACAAAGAGTCTATCTGATATGCTGTTTCTCTAAAGTTTGTTTAGACATTTGTGCCAAAGGGGTCTCACATGACAGCTAACTAGTGTATGTTACCAGCAAAGTATGTACAGGCAAACAGTTCTCCGTGACAGAGACTTGGACCATGGATCTACAGTCAGTCCACAGCAGAGGTTTTCACTGGCAAAGATATTGGGCCTGATCCAAAATGGATCAGAATATTATATTTCTAGAAAAATAGACCCATTCTGAACATAATCTGTGAAGATTCAGACCTCAACTGGTCATTACTAAGTCTGGTCTTAACTGCTCAGTCAGTCTTCGTTGTTGGTTGCACCAACCAAATTTGAGCATAGTTTTAAATATTAGGCTGGTCTTGATGATGCACATGTGACTGTGGCTGTTGCCTCCCAGAAACTGCTGTCTTGCTAAGTTGTAATTTCTGATGTGAGACAGTTATGGAGGATAAAAGCAAACGAAAAGTCTAATTCACCAAAACAGAAATAAGAAAATAGAGCTAATAGAGTTGTACAGTCAGCACAAGAGCATACCGCCAAGCAGTCTAACCTGGCATCACAGAAGAAGAAGCACTTAATAGGGAAATGAATAAATAGCCTGGATCTGGGCATCATTAAGTCAGAAAATAATGTGAGGAAAATAGGTAAGTAAATAAGTCCTGAGCAAGGTGAAAAAAAATTTTTTTTAAATGATTAAACAGGCAGAGGGCCACCCCAGAAAACGTCATTATCAACAATATAGATGTTGGATTTTGGACAGACTTCATCTGCTTTTACTGGTTTGATCAGTGCGGAAAGCAGAGTGCTAACCAGCTGCTGTTATGTTTTACACAAATTGCACATACAATTACAATACTTTAGTAATTATAAATATATAACTTCTGCAGTTTCCATACATCTCAATCAGCAGTTCCCCATTGTATAAAAGCTTTTGATTTTGGCCTTTTTAAAAGTTTGATTGTTGTAAAGTTGATACATGGTGTGTAACATTGCTACAGGTTTGCTACATTTTGGAGGCTGTAAAGATACTTCTTAGATTTTGACTTTACATTGGCTTCAGACTAGTAGGGAACCGAAGAACTGTACAGGGAACTATAGAGAAAAGAAGACTTAAACCTAGGTGGTGCAGCTGGTGTAACTATTAGGTCAGAGTTAGAATGCCAAGCTATAACTGCCTTGGCTTAAGACCAGACTTAAGCCTTGCTTGTAGACAGTTGTCTTCACGGACTTGAAAGATCCAAACAGAGTGAAAACACAGCAGAAACATATTGTGCCACCAGTTGTTAAGCAGCAGTGGTTAAAAGAGAATCAAAGCATGATTCTTCACATAGTTCTCCACCTAACCTCAAAAACCAAATTTATTTCCATTGTTTATGATGATGGCATTGCTAAGCAAAAGGACATTCAAGCATCATCTGACCATAGCTGGTAACAACACTGATTAGATATACTTACCTCTATTTTTATTATATAAATGACAAGAACTTAGTGAAGACCAACATGTTCTCATTCCAGGATGTCAAATACTGCTTTTTTTGTCAGAAACTCCTCGCACCACTGGCAGGTCTAGTTGCCTTTTGTGCTGGTGAGTTAAGCCCTGTTACTACAGGTAAAAATATCCTCATAAGGTATGGATTTCTCAGCCAGGAAACCATGCTTCATGTGCCTTTTGAGTCTTTTGTGTTTTGCTTTATTTTCCTTCAGTTTTTGCTTTCCCAAAAACTACTTGGTTAGGTTTTAAAACATGCTCCTTCTCAACATCAGTCCTGTTAAAAGAATAATACTTATGGGTCAATGGTTTTAAATGTGGCGCCAAGAGAGTTGTGAGAGGACACTTAATACGTATCTCTCTGATGCCAGCAGTTTTGACAAAACAGCCATATTTGATGGAACAAAGATCAGTGGTTGAATGGAGGGGCTACAGTTCAGGGTAGATGCACACTTGGGATCCCGTAATTACGTTTTCCATTTGACCTTCTTTTTTTCTTTTTAAACAGAAACTAAACTAAGCATTTTGCAAAGAAAAAAAAATACCTCCAGTGTTTCCAAAACTCTAAGTCCCCAATTCCATATCAACAAACAGTGTAATCTTAACCTTCTTTGAAGTGCTCACTTTTCTTTTGACTGTATTGGCAGACACAGCAACACTGTGATGTATGTCCTCTGATTGAAACCTCCACTCTAGATCATCTTCAGTTTTCTTCTTCCCTTGTGTTTTGTCTCTCTTTTCCTCTGCTGTCGTTGTACATGTTAATTTTAATAATTTAAAGCTAGGGCAACCTGATAGACAAGTGGTTAGAGCACACCCCACAGGGGTGCAGATGCCTTCAGCAATAAGTCTCCCATTCAATTCCCGGTTGTCCAGACATTTGCTGCATGTCATTCCCCTTCTCTCCTTCACTATATTTCCACTCTGTCTCTCCACTGTCCCTATGTAATTAAGGCAAAAATGCCAAGAAAGAAAACACATTTCAGCTTTTGATGCAATCACCATTGGATAGTGCATTCATTTAAATGTAATGCAAGGGCACTTAATATCGACCAAAACAAATTCAGACCTGTTGCAATAAATCATCAGTTAAAGCTCCACACTGATATCACGGTGATTTAAAATGATGACCCCATCTCATGACTCAAATATTCCATTTAATCAAACAGTGTGCCACATCATCAGGAAAGAAATTACCTCAGTATCAGGCTCTTTGACTTATAACAGAAGTTATATGCAAGCCTTTAGACAGGGTGTGTCTTGAGGCCAAGCATTATGTGACTTAGGTTACACAAACAGTATCAGCATCTCCTCCCTCACATGACCCCAAACATACTTATTTAAAGCAGAGAAAGTGTGTGGTCTCTGATGAAGACCAGAGTCGAACACTCATTTATCCAGAGTTTTTATCTGATGATAATGATTCAGTAGCTTGTAGAACCACCTTTAGCACCAATAACTTCAGTTAATAATTTTCTTTATGAATTTATCAGTCTCTCACACTGTTGTGGAGGAATTTTGGCACACTCTTCTCTACAACAGCTCTCTTAAGGTCCCACCACAGCATTTCAGTCAGGTTGAGGTCTGGACTTTGACTGGGCCATTACAACATCTTGATTCCTTTTTTTTTTTTTTAGCCATTCTGTTACATATTTGTTGGTGTGTTTCGGATCATTGTCCTGTTGCATGACCCCATTTGGGCCAAGCTTTAACTGTCAGACAGATGGCCTCAAATCGGACTCTAGAATACTTTGGTATACAGAGGAGTTCATGATTGACTCAATGACTACAAGGTGCCCAGGTCCTGTGGCTGCAAAACAAGCCCAGATCATCACCCCTCCACCACCGTGCTTGACACATGGCATGAGGTGTTTCTGCTGACATGCTGTGTATGGTTTTTGTCAAACATGGCGCTGTGCATTATGGCCAAATATCTCCGCTTTGGTCTCATCTGTCCAAAGGACATTGTTCCAGAAGTCTTGTGGTTTGTTCAGATGCAGCTTTGCAAACCTGAGCCATGCTTCCATGTTATTTTTAGAGAGAAGAGGCTTTCTCCTGGCAACCCTTCCAAATAAGCCATGAACTTTAACATTTAACATGAGGCCTGTAGAGTCTGAGATGTCGCTCTTGGGTGTTTTGCAGTTTCTCTGAGCATTGCACAGTCTGACATTAGGGTGAATTTGCTGGAAGATTGTGGCATTGTGTTGACACACACCTGAATGCTCAAGACCAGCAAACTGCGGAAACATCTGCTTTTGCAAAGGTGGTCAGAGGTTTATAGAGGTTGCAGAGGTTTGCTGATGATGACTTAATTAATTGCATTTGATTATTAGCACTTGGCTGTTACTTCCCTTCTTTTTTCTCTTATAAATACCCTTTTATTTATTATTTCTTTATTGCAAACCTACCCCTCTATTCTGCTCTGACTTTGAATAAATAGTCTTTTTCAGTCTTTTCTACGTCCTTTCATTTCATCTATATTTTTCTCACATGCTTGACCTTAACGTTATTCCCCTGTCAGCTCTTGATCCCCGCTTTTCCTCCGACCTCTCCAAAATGTCAGACATGCTGTAATTCTAAACACTCTCTTGTTGTTGTTTTCTATATTAGTGATTCATGTTGTGTGGTTGGAGGAAAAAAGTATAGCCCGCAGCCTTTAACCTTGACAAAGAGGTTAGTAATTACTGCTAAAGCATGTGTGGAGGAAAGCGTTATGAGGAGCAGCTTTTCACAAAATGTTGACTAATATTAACCATCTGGTCCTTGGATTTTTAGTGAGATCACACTCAGAAGTGAAGTGGACATTGGGTGTTTGTGTGGCAGGTTCAGTTCAGCGTGAAACTCATTCCCACTTTGTAACTAGTTATTGATTGAGCCTCTAATGAATTTATAGGATACAGCTGGAAAGAAAAATTGTCTATTTCCGGTTGCCCGTGTGAAGTAGTATGGGACTAACGTCATCTAGCATTCATAATAGTCTCTATTTGCATTCGAGGGTAATGGCAAGTATCTTTCAAGTAGCTTTCTAAAAAGCTGCAACTTCTTCCTAGAGTCCTCTGTCCTCATTATTAGATCAATTCATTTTATCCATTATTGTAGTGAAGAGTAAAACTTGACAGTCCATCCCAAACTCCTTTAAAATTAGAAAGTGTTTGAGCTTGAAGTTACGATACATACTATTCCAATACAATAGATGCAGTCCCACACTCACTCGTCTGTAGGCTGTCTTCAAAAGCTTTAACTCTTGTATCTGCAGATGCTTTGAGTCTGGTCTGGTCTTAAATCTTTATCTTTCTGGCAGCTTGTCTTTCTCACACACACTGTGTGATTTCCTCCCTCTTCTCAGCACTGATAAAATGTCCAGTGGGGCTTTTTGCTGCGATTCGAAGGCCACATTGCCAACCCGTCTTACCAAGCACAGCAGGGTTTGGTGACTTGTATCGATTTCCCCGTCACAAGCTTGTGTTGTTCGAAACTGGGGTTAACTACTGGGACAGAAAGGGAGCAGTGCGAATCAATACACAGTACACAACTCAAGCTATCACTGGCAGACACACTTCAAGGCAACACACAAAGGCAAATGTATAGCAGGCTCAGAGCTAGCCAACCCAGGTGTGACGCACACCTTCAAGCACTGGAAGTCAAAACTTTGAGTCTCTCTGGTTGGCTGTGGCATGCACCATGCAGTCTTTAAGGAGTAGAACAGAGACTTTGTTCATTACTTTGGTTCTGTGCTCAAGCAAATTGGATTTGAACTTAGAGTAAGGTCAAAGTACAGACTTTAATTTTTAATTCAGTTTGTTCACATCCATGTTGGATGGCCAGTGTTGGACTCTGCACTGTAAACCCCAAAAAGTTGGCAGAACTTTAAAAAATTGCTAACGTTGATGAAATGTTTCAGAAGTTAAATATTTTTCTTTACATGCTATTATAGTTAGTTTCCTTTAAGTGTACTCAAATATTTTCAGTGAATATGACTTTAATTTGTGGAATTTGATAAAAACAATGTAAATGAGTACTTCAGCTATACCTTCTTAAATCAAATACAGCAGTTACAGATGTTTAAATGTTGTTATTATTACTATCATTACTCTTGTCCTACAGAAATATTTCAGCAAGTAAATACCTGCTCTTGTTGACCATCAGCAAGATTGCTTAAAATCTGTTTTTATACAATGAGGAGATGAGCGTTCTACAAACTTCTATGTGTACTAACACAGTGTCAGTCAGTAACCCAGCTACTTATGTCGCTCAGTGTGTTACAACTTTGCTCCTCTAAACTTGACTATAAATAAAACACAACCTGAGCAACTACTGTAACTGTAAGCATAATATAACAAACATGGAACAACTCGGCATGAAAGAGCATAGGTAATATGTTATCTATTGTGCATAATTTGCTACTGCATACCCAGAAATTTCCTGACAATCTGACACTACAACAGTAATGGACAACTGCTTATTATAATAGATGCTCTAGAAATAACTGCTCTGAAATTATACTTTTAAATGGAGATTACGTAATATGCAATATGCAAAATAGTTCAAGTTAATAAATAACTATTATAAATCTATTACAATAAAGCAACCAAGGAGTCTTTTTAGAGAAATTCAGTCAAAGGTTCTTGACTGATGGAAAGCAGAATAAATGAGAAAAGCCCTGAAGAATCATCAGAAAGCAGAGCTAGCAGCAATCAGAATGAGGACAAAAGGTGATTTAAGTGACTTTTAACATGGCATGGTTGTTGGTGCCAGATGTCTATTTCAGAAATCTGCTGTGAGTTTCCCACACAGCCATCTCTAGGGTTTACAGAGAATGGTCCAAAAATATCCAGTGAGCAGCAGTTCTCTGGGTGAAACTCCTTTGTTGATACCAGAGGTCAGAGAATGCTTTGAGCTGATAGGAAGGCAACAGTAACGCAAGCAACCAATCTTTACAACCAAGGTATGCAGAAGAGCGTCTCTGAGCACATAACATGTTGAACGTTGTAGCAGATGGGCTTCAGCAGCAGAAAACCAATTTGCACGGGCTCAACAGAATTTTAAATTGAAAGAGAAGAAAAATGTCTGGTCTGATGAGTCTCAATTTCTGCTGCAACATTTGGATGGTAGAGTCAGAATTTGGTGTAAACAACGTGAAAGAGGGGATCCATCCTGCCTTGTATCAGCAGTTCAGGCTGGTGGTGAGGTAATGGTGTGGGGGATATTTTCTTGGCACCCTTTGGCCCCCTTAGTACCAATTTAGCATCATTTACATACCACAGCCTTCCTGAGTAATGTCCATCCCTTTATGACCACAGTGTGCCCATCTTCTGATGGCTGCTTCCAGTAGGATAACACACCATGTCACAAAGCTCAGATCATCTCAAACTGGTTTCTTGAACATGCCAATGAGTTTACTGTGCTCAAATGCCCTCCACAGTCACTAGATCTCAGTCCAATAGAGGACCTTTGGGATATGGTGAAATGAGATTTGATTCATGGGATGTGAAGCCAACAGACCTGCAGCAGCTGTGTTGCTATCATGTCAGTATTAACTAAAATCTCTGAGGAATGTTTCCAGCACCTTGTTGAATCTGTACCACAAAGAATTAATTCAGTTCTGAAGGCAAAAGGGGGTCCAACCGGATACTAGGAAGGTGTACCTGTTGAAGTGTCCAGTGAGTGTAGTTGTAATGTTTTTATGATTGTTTTCAGCTCCATGTCTTTATCCTTTGACTCTACTAGAGCAGCTTTGCTTGAATCACAGTTCAAAATAAGCCCCATTTAACTTATACTGGTACAGCCCCTCAGTTCATCCTCTGTCTAAAGCAAGCTGTTTTACCTCCTTTTCCTCTCCTTGTAATCCAACTTTCTGATTGGCTGCTCCTCACAAACGGAAGGTTTATACAGCCTGTGCCAGAGATGACCATATTAGACACATCCCCTCTCACTGATATCATACAGAGCCACGAGTAGAAAAAAACTGAATCTGCGCTTTTAGAGCAGTCTGAGTCCTGAGTTTTTGGCTTACAGGGATTGTACATATACTGACTTCATTATTTGAAACTTTGACCATGTTTAATATGAGTGTTCGTCATTGTAACAGTATAAATAGGTGATTGAGGTGACCTTCAAGTGATATTAGCCTCATATTAAATCTGTTCCGGTAATTTTTCAAAATAAAAATCTGAACAATAATAACATTTGGCACATGGAAAAAATACTGGATATTATAATAATAAAGTGACCTCCACATACAGCTCACACAAAGAACTATGTGTACTAAGTATTGTGTGCTTTGTGCTTGTTAGGTGCTGGCTGAGGTTGTTTTGTTAATGTGAAAGTAGTTCTGACAGAGACATGAGGAATTAGTAGGTCACATACATAAACATACAGTCACAACAGCCCCTCACAGTTCTAAAATTAATGATCATATGTATGCCAGAAGAGCAGAGGGAAAAAAGGACATTAAAAGCTGAGCAATTAATCCTCTGACTTCAACATTAATGATTCGAGCCAAGAAGGACTCCACCAGAAAAGATTCACACTAACTCAACTTTGCATAGCAAGCTGCCTTACCCATAAAGCTGAAGTTCATTAGTGTAAAGACAGACATATGTCTGTGGGTGCACTAGCATCGTGAACACTTTTTGTGCTTTCTTAATGTTTTGTGTCCATTGAGATTTGGTCCCCCACTGCTATCATATATTCACAATCTCTGACAGCAGTCTCCCAGTGGGTCAGTGGATTTGAACCAGACACCTACCACTCACTGTCTTCACCTTTCAGCTGCTGCTACACAGTCAGATTACACTTCCTTGAGGAGGTGTTTTTTTCTTGCTTTTATCTCACCTTTCACACATATCTGTGTACCCATTTGGAGGCAGTAGGGACCTCAGCAAAGCCACGCTCATGTTCTGACTAGATTCCTACTGTGCGTTGACATCTGGATGTGGTAGTAATCTGCTTTGATGTTCCCATGGTGCAGAGCTAAAGGCCATGCTAAGCAGCATCTTGGCGTGGTACATAATCTGGAACATGTGCAGCTCCAGATGTAAAGAAATAAAAGAGCAAACTTATCTTGAATCGTAGCGCAGCTGAAGGTCTCTCTCAGCAACATCTGTCTGTCAGCCTGTCTGTCTTGTCCCATTTCTTCCCTTCTTCTAAAGCTTCCTTTATGTTTCTTCACTTATGCGCTGACAAAAGCAAGCTGACAAATGTAGCACGTACACATGCTGAATTTAAAATGGAGGTGAAAGATGGAATCAGCCTCAAAGAGAACAACTCCCACTGAGCCAGGTGGGGGCTGAAAAGGAAAGACAAGAGACACCTTTGATCATTTTTAGCTCTGTCAGAAATATCTCAACTTTATTAGTGTTTGATGTGTCATGGTAGGACTGAAAATACAACACATTTAGACACATCGTATCCCTCACTGTGTCTCCTTAAGAACAAACTCAGACTGCCAAGTAGTGTTGAACACACAAAAAGTACAGTTTGTTTCACCCCCCATGCCTTTTAATAACTACCTCATTACTGTAAAGGCTCAGTGGGCAAACATACTTGTCTGCATACTTTGTACTTTTGTTCTGCTGCCTTTTTGGGCTAGGCCATTGATTCCAGTAAAAGGAAATCTCAGTGCCATAACGTATAAGTCTATGGTTCTACCAGCATGTGGCAAACATTTGGTCAACATGTCAGTGCCACTGCACAAAGCCTGACCCAAAACAAAATGGTTGGAAGAGCTTGCATAGCGCACCGACCCTTAACCCCATCTAGGGATGAACTGAAGCTCTGATTACAAACCAGGCTTTATTGCCATTCACCATCAGTGCTGGACCTCATTACTGTTTTGTTTACATATACAGCTCCGGAAAGAATTAAGAGACCACTCCAAAATTATCAGTTTCTCTGATTTTGCTATTTATTGGTATATGTTTGAGTAAAATGAACATTTTTGTTTTATTCTATAAACTACTGACAACATAACTCCCAAATTCCAAATACAAATATTTTCATTTACAGCATTTATTTGCAGAAAATGAAAAATGGTCAGAATACCAAAGAAGGTCCAGTGTTTTCAGACCTCAAATAATGCAAAAAAACCAAGTTTATATTCATTTTTAAACAACACATTACTAATGTTTTAACTTGTGTTCAGAAATCAATGTTTGGTAGAATAACCCTGATTTGCAATCAGAGCTTTCATGCGTCTTGGCATGCTCTCCACCAGTCTTTCACATTGCTGTTGGGTGACTTTATGCCATTCCTGGTGCAAGAATTCAAGCAGCTCAGCTTTGTTTGATGGCTTGTGACAATCCATCTTCCTCTTGATCACATTCCAGAGGTTTTCAATGGGGTTCAGGTCTGGAGATTGGGCTGGCCATGACAAGGTCTTGATCTGGT
>VUQI01041373.1:0-14574 GCA_015106735.1 Paratilapia polleni | reverse complement strand
CAAACTGTGATGCACTGTGTATTCTGACACCTTTCTATCAGAACCAGCATTAACGTCTTTGGCAATTTGAGCTACAGTAGCTCGTCTGTTGGATCGGACCACACGGGCCAAGCTTTGGTCCCCACGTGCATCAATGAGCCTTGGCTGCCCATGACCCTGTCACCGGTTCACCACTGCTCCTTCCTTGGACTACTTTTGATAGATACTGACCACTGCAGACCGGGAACACCCCACAAGAGCTGCAGTTTTGGAGATGCTCTGACCCAGTTGTCTAGCCATCACAATTTGGCCCTTGTCAAAATCGCTCAAATGCTTACGCTTGCCCATTTTTCCTGCTTCTAACACATCAACTTTGAGGACAAAATGTTCGCTTGTTCCCTAATATATCCCACCCACTAACAGGTGCCATGATGAAGAGATAATCAGTGTTATTCACTTGACCTGTCAGTGGTCATAATGTTAAGCCTGATCGGTGTATATTTTTAACAGGACTTTGAAAAATAATCTGTGCCTTTTTCTAAATCTACATGCAGACCACTTGAAAGAAACAATGTGCAAATAAATGTAAATACTGATAACATATTTACCTCTTGTCAAAATCACCAATATTACCATAAGCTGTTGGAGGCAAAATGCAAATTCCAGCATAAAGGCCATAAGCAAACTATATTAACATGATATAGGAATGCAGGCCATTTTTCAGCTTTGTTAAACTTAGTTATGTTCATAATGGAAATATACATGAACAGAGTAGCCAGTGTTGTTCATGAGGCATTTGTTTCCTTTGGTAAATTATTTTGTTTTCATTTATTCAACTTTTGAGCACCTTCATTAATTAATGGCTAAGTTTACCTTGTGGTTTGCCAGCATGTTGTGTATTTTGGGGCTAAAGATATGTTCAAACAAAAACTTATATTTTGAATATCACTCACTCCCTGCACCCTTGAAAGATATCTACTGAAATGTTTGTCACATGAAGGCAAAAAATGTTAAAAGAAACTGTTCATCCCACTCTAGTAGCAGAATAAGTTTCTATTAAGTTTGGTTTTCATACACCTTTCTTCCCTTTAAACCAGGTAAAAGACCTATTGAGATTAAGATCTCATTTTTTAGAAACACCAAGAAAACTGTTACATGCTGACCAAAATTATATCCAGTTAAAATGGACATATGTTTCCAAATGTATGTTAATATGTTAAGATATGCAAAGTCTTATTTCTGCTGGTCATTCTTTCATCAGTGCTTTTGCTCTTTCTTCTTTTCACACTATTTGGTCTCCCACTGTGTCAGAGCTTGTTCCAAAGTGCTGGTTGTGCCAGTGAAGCCCACGCAGTAGTGGCATTTTGAGCATTGGAGGGTACCTATAAGTGATTTACTGGGACCACGCTGTGTGATCAACACAACCCGTCCTGAATGTTGACGTGCAGGCAAAATCATAAAGCCTCAGCTTATTGGACTGAACTGCTGCAAAGCTACAAGCAGGCAAGCAGCTGTTATGACATAAAAAATCTTGTATTAAACTTAAAGTCCCATGAAATGAAAAATTTCTTTTGGTGCTCTGTTGGTGCTGTTTCTCTGAGTGTATTGTTCTGCTTTCTGTTTTTATATAGAATATCTCAAGAATATATCAAAAATGTGCTTTTGCTCACTTTCTTGTGCCTTTGAGGTATCGGCCTTGTAGTACATGCAACATAACAATAAAGATAAACAAAAAGGGGTAAATGTGAAAGGCATTCACCAGTTTGTCACTTTAATTCTGTTTTAAAGCAATTGCTGTGATTGGAATAAGTCAGTGTTTGAACATGTTTCAATTCCTTCTTTTTTGGCATTTCTAGACCAGTTGTTTAGGGTCATTACTGCTTGTTATGGCACAGAAAGACAAGTGATTACATGCAACAGTTAGAGTAGGGCTCCTCTGCTTTTAGAGCTCCACTGGTTGAATCATCCCTGCTGTTTTGTTTTGGGGATCAAGAATGCCTGTGCATTTATATGTTTATTTACTTGTTTTACTGCACAAGTAACATTAATGCAATTTTCAGTTCAGTGAAATTAGCTCTGTTATGCATGCTGTTTTTTTCTGTTTTCCTCATTCTGGCTTAAGGTTCATGTTTTCACAACAATGTAAAGTTGTAGCCTTCTGTTTCAAATATTGGTAAATACCAGATGTGCGTATTATGAAGCAAGATTATTGAGTTAGCAATACTAGCCTAAGGCCTGATTTTTAAGTGTCATGAAGGTGGCTTTCTTTTTGCTGGCTAGAACACAATGGTAACGTACGCTGTACCCCTAATGTGCTATATTGATGTTTAGCTTATATATGTAAATCTGTTGAGCTATTTGTTAGTGATTTCACCAAATGCAGCTGTGCAGTAAAGTTACAGTTGCACAAACTTCTATACTTAGTCTTGTTAAGGAAATTTGCATGAATTCAGTTGGTAAAGCACAAAATCCCTAAATAAGTGTTATAATCCTGCAGTAGGTGGCACGCCACCTGTCCATTTTGTGGGAAATATGTGTCAAAGTGTGCAGAAGATGTGAATGCATACAGAAGCCCAAGTTAACCAAGAATGTTGATAACCACCATTGAGTGACCCATATTATTGGCTTCATCGAGCCAGCTAATGCAAAGAAAGCCTTGATATGCCAAACCTGCTTTGTTGTACACGACTTGGGACCACAACTCCTGGACCCCAACAGCAGAGACTGTATGACCTGATCAAATTGCAAAATCTATCCATCCATTTTCTTCTGCTTATCCGAATCAGGGTCACAGTGGGGCTGGAGGCTATCCTAGCTGTCATGGGGCAGGAGGCTGGGTACACCCTGGAGAGGCTGTCAGTCTGTCGCAGGGCTAACATAGAGAGACAGACAACCATTCACACCTACCATCAATTTAGAATAACCAGTTAACCTAACATGCATATCTTTGGACTGTGGGGGGAAGCCGGAGAGAACTCATGCAGGAATGGGGAGAACATACAGACTCGACACAGTAGGGCCCTAGCCAGCCAATGGATTCAAACCCAGCACATTCGTGCTGTGAGGCAACAGTGCGAACCACCACACCACCGTTCCCCCATATTGCAAAATAATAATAAAAGAAATAAAACCCTAAAAGTTTCTCTGCTGTTGCTCAATGGTAGCTTTTCGCCAAACATGTTAAATATTTAATATATTAATGCATATGATGTGTGCATGCATCTGAGCTTGAGTCTGTGTTTGTTTGTGCATGTGTCTTCTCCACTAGGTCAGGGCGTCCTGTCAGTTTCATGGTGGTCTTCAACACTCCTAACCCCCTTAGTAAGATCTCTTGGGTCAACCGTCTGCACTTGGCCAAGATTGCACTGCGTAAGCACAGACACACACACACACACACACACACACACACACACACACACATGCAGTCATACACAAACAGAAAGGATTACTATGTCATTTCTTTTTAAACAGGATGATGTAATACAGTGAAATGCAATGACATTGTTTTAAGTCAGAGGCTCAGACACATAATCAGTGTTTGCTTCTCACTCTGCTGGCTAAGTACTAAGTATTACGACTTATGTAATCACAGAAAAGGAATCTCAGGTGGGTCACCTGAAGTTTATGCTGAAGAAAAAAACAATCTGTTAAAACAATTTTACGTTAATACATTTTGTTCCAGGATACTCTCTATCTATTGTGAAAACAAACATTAGTCATCATTCGGGAAAGATTCCAGCCTAAGAGGTAATTACGTTGCCTTGTAAGGATGAAGGTTACTGCTGTCACTGAAAAAGCATTAGTTGTAGAACCACTTTATATTCTATATCCTACCATTTTTAATGCAGTAAGTCTTCTTTTTTTAAATTCTGGACATTTCATTATGAAGACTTCACAACAAACACATTCAACTTTGAAAGAAAAAAAAAAAAGGCAAGACCCTGCCCAGCAGGGAGCAGCACAGTTCTTCTTTATCTCCCTAACCTCTTTCCTCTAACCCTTGTCTTGCTCTGCCCAGACTTTTGCCTATTATACAATCTGACCATGCTGTAGTACAGGAGATTTTCCTCTCTTTGGTTCATCAGTGTGTTCTATCATCCAGTGGCAAAAGCAGAAACAAGACTATTGAGGACATTAATCTGTTTATTTGGCCATGAAGGCACGCATTTTCAACCCAATCACCACCCCTGTCTCCTTTTCCCAACCCTTTCCTTCTCACTGTATTGCCTTGAGCACTTTTTTTCCTGTCACATGCAGTTTATTCTGGCTTCGTTGTGTATGCAGTGTGTTTCCTTACGCTGCTCTTGTGCACATTCAATTGTGTTGTGCATGCTGTAGGTCTTCCAACAAAGCTCTTGTGCAGCTTTAATTTTACTGATGTGGTTTCTTTCATCCAACAGGCCATTGCAGTGAGTGTTAGTAGAGAAAAAATTTAGATTCAGAAGAAGGTGTTGGAGCTAGTTTAAAGAAAACTCAGTGGAATATCTTGCTTAGATAAGTGGCCATGTATTTGGCAATGATTTAACACCCTACCAGGCTTTGAAATGAACAGGGGGTCGGATAATTTTTGGTTGTGCAGTGGTCAAGAGGAAATCTGAAATGTTTGTGCTTTACAGGAGTTTTCCCAAAACTTTGGTTCTCCTGTATCTAGAGATTCTCCATTCTTGCGCATTACAATAAAAAAAAAAACAAAAAAAAAACACCACCACTGGATTCATTCCTTGTACTGCTGGTCTAGCTTTCACAGTAGGGGTATAGAGGTGCATGAAGCATGCAGTGCATCTGTAGACCCTCCAGTAGAGCCTGCTGTATATGGTTTGTGTCAGAGTGACATCAAAGACAGCAGGCTGAGAGCAGAGGGTTCTGTGGCTGCAGTGATGCGCAGCATCCCCAGCCTTTCCTTGCTGCTCACACCTTTATCAGCAACACAGCAGGCGTACCGATGAGGACACACCATAGTTATAACATGCAGCTCTCCTCCCCTATTGCTTATGTGTGGACATGGTTATTATTCAAAGCCAAATCATGCAAATTATCCCTAGCTGTCATAGGGACCCCCATGTTGCAGTTATTGTTCATTTATATAGACCATCCATATCAAGTATGAATTGAGAAGAATACAATGACCAGAAGAAGTATGTCATTTTAACTCACTGTGCTTAAATTATATTTGACAAAACAGAATATATTTGCCATTCACATGGAAAGAAGAGAAGCATTGAATTTTCTTACTTACTTTATTGGAATTTAAACCAGTAGAACGAACCTCAACACCCTGAAGACAATGAATAAAATGCTATCAAAATGTAAATATTGCACATTATTGTCACTGTAATGTTTATTCACTATAACGACAATGTCAGCACCTATCTGTGTTTGTCGTGCTACCCTTCTACCTTGTAGCCTCAAGTGCTTGTCAGTGACATTATAATCTTTCTTTTACTTAGTGTCACATCTTTGACGTATCTAAGATCGTAAGATTTTAGGCCTTTAGCCAACACTGGCATGTTACCATGAGAACAGCAGAAACATACGTCTAGATTTTACCATCACCAACATGACAAGCAGTCAAGTATAGGGAGAACAAGCTTGAAGGTGCAAGGAAAAGTGATAAAATAGCAGAGTAGGGACAAGAAATGAAATAAGAGCGAGAGAGAGAGAGAGAAGTACAGAAGAGATGTTGTATGGCAAGATCAGTTAAAAGAGGGGAGAAGATAGATTATAGAAAACCTCCTGCTAGAGTCAAGAGATCAAGTAATTATATGATTACTACATATCAAGTTCAAGACACAGATTTGGGCAGTGGAGGCTGGAGGAAGAATAAAGACCAGCTTTCAACTTTATTCACTGTCAGTGATTGGCAGCATGTATTTAAACCTGTGTTTATGTTGAAGATGTTTCCTTTATGTTTGGATTATCAGGAAACATTCATGGTTAAATCCCAAATTTTGTCTTAGAATAACATCATATATTTACAAAGAACTGAAGTTGTAATATTATTTTTTGGACTTTAATGTATACATAAGCCTTGGTTGTTTCAATCTGAAGATCTCTTTTGTGTTATTTCACGCTCTTTTGACTTTTTTTTATTTTTTTATTTTTTGCCAGGAAGTAACTCTCATATTATGCATCACACAGCTATATCAGCACAGTTATAGGATCCCTGCAGTCTTAACTCACCACTGGCATACACAAAAATGATACACATAAGAGTGCAAGCAACTGGAAGAACTTTGAATAGCAGAGAAAAAAAAGTACTTGTTTTTATTTCTTTTATTTTTTTTTTCAAAGTAATCATCTGAGGCCATTTTACATTTCTCTTACCCTTGAAGAGAGAGAGAGATGTAAGGTATTCACAGCTGACAGTGCACGCAATGTCTGTCCACTCCATTTGTGATCACAAACTGAAACTAATGGAAATTGTTAATAGCTAATAAGAGTACAGAGTTCATAAATACAAAAAAATCTTGTTTACCTAAACTGATCTAAAAACATTTTCCAAAAGTGTAAAGCAAATGACCTGCCTATAGTTCACTTTTCTGTTTATTTTTGATAGCTTCTATAGGGTTACAGGGGTGCAGAAGCCCCAAAATACAATTGGGTGAGTGATACCATGTGCACATGAAACAGTATAACATATATAAATGATGGTAGAATATTAACACATAGTTTAGTACTAATTTTATTTTATTAATCTGGAAAATACAATGAAATGTTTAATGAAATATATTCCACAAATTTAAGAGATTCTAATCAACTGTCTAAAATCATCTTGCTTCGCCAATTTCATGAAGACGTGTAAACTTTTTATGATTGTTGGTTTATTCATGATAACGTTTGTATGACCAGCTGTGATGCTCATAAAATCTCTGTTGTAGAACATCTTCATTAAGGTTAGAGTCAGGGTCAGGATACTTTAAAAGAACTTGACGTTGCACTCATGCAAGGATTTTAAAATAGTATAATTCAAAGAAATATATTTTTACTCATATATATTACACCCATTTGCTAATGAAGCTGCCCTGTGACCCACTGGTACTCATCAAATCATTCATTTAAACACAAATGGTTGAGAGGAGGGCAGGGAGATGGATTTCATTGAATCCCTTGGGGAAATAGATCAGCACCAACCTGGTCAGGATGACAATTACGTGTTAATTGTATTACAACCACACTTTGCCTTCCCATTTAACCAAATGTAATTACAATACGGGAGTTGTTGATTTAATTTCACGGATGGTGTGCTGTCACCGAGGCTTCCTCATCATTGCAATCGTAGGCAGGGCTGGCCTGTGCTCAGGGGAGACCTACAGTTGAATCAGCATTTCAAACGCACCGAACCATGGTCTTGTTTAGTCTGAAATGGGTGCCTTGCTTCGAAATGTCCCTGAATAGTGGACAACACAAGTAGATAATGTTCGCATGCATGATTTAGTGAGCGATTAGATATCACAAAACTCATTTTCCCAGACCCATCTTCACACCAGTGTTTATCCTGTTACCTCCATTTAGAGGAAATATGGCTCCATCACTCTGACGTACTTGGTGGCCTTCCCTGTGCCACATGTGAATAGCACTGGCTTTTAATGACCTTTCCGCATGCTGTATTTAAGTCTTATTAGTGTATTGCCCATTAGCAATGCTTTGTTGATATAGTTTTTCTCTGAACCCATTGCACCTGGATCATCCATAAACCTTTGCAATATGGTTGTTGGTGTTTTTAAAAACTTCAACAGGATGTTGAAACTGCTCTGGTAGTCAAGCTTCACATATAATATGGCAGCAAAGCCTGATAAGACATATTTCCAGTAAACAGTATTTGTCACTTTGTGAGTGCATGTGGTGTAGTTATGAGGCCTTGAAATAAAAAAGTGAGAATTATCCTATGGCGGTTCTTTGCCAGGAGCCCTGGGGTCCATTAATAACCTGGTGTGCCACTGCATCTTTTTATGCCTCTCCGAGTGGCCCTACTGTTTCTGAAGGGTCTTCGTGAAATAGCCAGAAGCATTGCCTAATTAATGGGCTTTCTCACTGCAGAATTAATTGCTTCCTACCATGCAGTCCCAGCCCTTTCAGGCAGGGTTAGGACTGCAGACTTTGATGGCCCTCACAAGAAGAACAAGAGGCCGTCAAATCATGAGAGACTGTCGCGGAGACATTGGAGACAGAAGTAGAAAAATGAATGAGGACAAAGAGAGAGAGAGATGGTGAGGATCTGTGGGAGTATGTGTTTTTTTTTGTGTGTGTGTGTGTGTGTGTGTGTGGAGGTGAGAAAGTGGTGGTTGTGGAGGGGGGTGAAAGGATGATTGAGACAAGCAATCAGTCCCACTGCAGGGAACAGAGGGCAGACAGGGGGCTGTTGCCTGCGGTTACACTGCTAAGTGTGGCGGCCTCTCACTTTTTCCCTCGTACGTGGATCAATAGATGAGTTGACTGCGGCTTGGGGGTTCTGGCACACACTCTGACACGCCTTCTTAATCCACTGTGTGATAACCTATGCCATGCCGATGTATACCGCACAGGAGACAAGTAAGGGTGGAGAATACAAAATCCACCCTGTCTTATGGGAGACTGTGAGGGGTTTACTTCCATTAGCCAAGGGATTCAGATTACTTGGTTGCTATGGTGACTGATATCTTTGCATCTCTTCAAATAACATTAGTCAACCTTACGTGGAGCTGTTATCTTTTATTTTGTGCTAGTAAGCTAAAGAAGGTGGAAAGATTTCTTTTGAACACTTTCTTTTAAACTAAACATTCAAGGAAAACCTCCCATTTAAAGAAGGCATTCATTGGAAGGATTTTCTGTTAGCCCTAAAATTAATCTGTCAGACAGCAGAGATTATCTCCCTATCTCGCTGTGCTCAAACATGGGAAATGTTTATGATGAGCAAACATTATCACGGATTTAATTAACAGATCCCACACTCGCATTGATCCATGGGAAATATCAATTGCACTGGTGTATTTAATTTGTCTATATCTTTGGCCTTTGTGTCACAAGGGTTGATAGAGTGCCATGCTCTGCAAATTAATCTTAATCAGCAAAAGACTTGAAACAAAAGCATGATAAGAATAAAGAAACTGAGAAACTAAATCTCCCTACTTAATATTCCAACCCAGAAGCTTTATAAATGACTTTGTTACAAATAGTTATGGTACAGTAGCTGGGACTGAGTAGATAGAACTGACCTTGACCTTTATCTTGTGTAATCTCATCATTCATGTAGATTACTTTTAATTAACACTGTAGTAAAATAAACAAACACCATCACACTGGAACTTACTGTAATTTCAAAACAGAAAACGCGAAAACCTTTTTTTTTTTTTTTTTTACAGGTTACCGTGTTTCTTTTTGAGACAGTAAAAATTTGTAATGCACTTTCATGATTTGAGTGGTTGTTTCAACAAGACACTGTCACTGGTATAACATGGTCAGTAGTGTTCCATTAAGTCCTCCTTACAATGGAGTCCTGCAGGAAATGTAGCTCCAGAACAAATTAAATACTTCAGTCTCATTAGGCACTAGAAACAGGAGTCAGGTATGGATGTAACTCCATTTTTGTGAGTAGGAGCATAGCTCTGTAATTGACTTTGATATGGTTTACCCTGAGATAATAAGTGTAACCCCTGCCCAAACAGGTGGTAGCTTACCCTGCAGAAGTGCCATTAGCAGTCATTTAACTAAGAACACACTGATAGAACCGTAACATCCGGGCATTTTTAATTTAATATGTGCCTCACCCCTCTGGTGAGATTATGGTTTACTAAGGCTGATGGAGTGAGAGCATTTGCCTGTAAATGGCAAATTGACAGCTTCATTTTGACTTCTGAATATTTTCTCAGTCTCGCTACAGATTGTTCCCAGATTGCGCTGCAGAATGTCAAGTTGTCTACACAGGAGGCATTTTATGTTGTGGTTTACAGGAACCCCAGGTGGCGCATTCAAAGTTTTTGTAAACAGTGCAAATATTACATGTTAAATGCCACTGGGCTTTGATCAGTGAGACCTATACTGTACTTCTAATCTGTCAAAGGTTACATCTATCATCTTACATCTTGTTTTATTGTCATGTGTATATTTATCATCATGTTTAACAAAAAGATGGTAAAAGCTGCAAAATGATGATGATGATATGATTGATTTCTAACTATGCATGGGCGGTGAAGCAAAGAGGAAAATCAATTATCTGTGTGGTCTGTGATGTTTTCAGGGAAGCTGATTTAACTTTTACTTGGGCATACTTAGCCAGCCTTTCCAGTTTTCCAGAATGAAATTTATTTATTTTGTATCCATTTAAGATGTTTATCCATATAGTGCATGCACATGTTGTTCAATTTTTTGCTGTTTTCCCACAGGGAATTGACAATTATACTGACAACTTTTCTACTGACACATAATTTTGTGTGTCAGTACCTTTGCACCAAAGGTTGTATTGACACAGGCGCTTATGATAGGACACCACAGGCAATAAATACTGTGTGTATGTGATATTATCACACATATTTTTTAACAGTCTGCTATAGATGTGGATGCATATTCCAAGCCTCTACATTTAAATTACTGACCACCCACATGAAAAACAACTGGCTCATTTCATAATAGCATAATAACTCACAGCTTTGAGTCTTGATTTTATTCAGACTGCTTTTGTTAGTAGCATTCCTGCAGTTTTCTGCATGTGTTGACACTTTTCCACAATTTGAATCTAATTGACATACATTGGAAGACACAGTAAGTCGCATGTCCTACACCACTACTTGTAATTGTGATTAGGAGGCTGACATGCCTTTTTTCCTGGTTTGTAAGCCCTATTTATGGTGAATTCACCATGATGCGACTCTCGTATAAGGGACAAATTGCAGTGTGCTGTGGAAACACAAACGCAATAAGCATATGAAATAGAGTTTTCTTATAGACATATTGATTTGGCTATTGTCCTTCAAACACTATTAAAGTTAACTAATTATATATTTGTGTAGTATTAATACATATAAAAATAACAAATATCAAATTATTTTCATGTTCATTACCTCCAGTTTATTACTAGGTCCAGTTTCAGTCTGCTTTATTAGCTAATCTAACCTCTGGATGTTAAATCCAGAAGTTATAAAAGCTGACTAGTAACCTGAAGGTTGCTGGTTTAAATTCCTGTCCAGATGCTGACATGTTCTCTCGTTATGATTAGTGTGTTTGTGCCTGATCCCTGACAAAAATAAATCTAATTCACAAAAACTTAATTAGAACTGAAGCAATATTTAGGACACTGGTTTGTTCCAGTCTATGTCTGAGTTACAGCAGACTGTGTGAGCTGACTGTGTGTGAGCTGATCTGAGTTCATACATTAGTTGTCAAAGACACACCCCCACACCATGGCTTGCCTTGTTATTGTGTGTTTTTATATGATGTGATTGGTTGTTGTTGTTATGATGAAGCACTAGCTCCACAATTCAGTTGGCCGACACATGACGTCACCTCATTCAAAGTGAATGAGAAGTGAGACCACTGACGCCTAAGATGCTTACGTGCGAGTCCTGCTTTATAGGAGAAATGGGATGTAGCAGCACTACTTGATTGGTAGATTTTCCTGTGTTTAAAGGTCTAACTGATGCAAATAAATTCTCAGATGTGAAAGTATACTGTGTAGTTGTATATGTGTGTGACTGTGTGCATGTGTGTGAGGATAGTGGCCGTTGTGTCCTTATTTGATGCTTTTTTCAATTTAGGTCTGTGCTTATCATTTGTTCACCGTTATTCATCTTCATTACTACATGGCAAAGACTGAAGGTTAAGGCTAATTTGTGTTCTTTCCTACCACTTTTCTCTCTGTCATTTTCTTTGAATCCCCGTCTTTTTCATTCTCCCCGTTTCTTTTCTGTCTGTCTCTCTATGTATTTGGCTGTTAATTTTTACTGACTGACAATTCAGTAAAAGAAGTCAGTGTACCCAAACGGCACATTATTCATGCTAATCTAATAATTAGTTGAAGAAAGTTGATAATTTCTCTGTGGAATAGAAAACCACTGAACTTGCTGCCCTGTCTGCAATTAGTCTTTTAATAAGTGACCTCACACCTCCCTGAATCCTAGCAGGGGCTTGCTGAGGGATAGTCAACACACAACCCAACCACACACACACACACACACACACACACACACACACAAAAATCACTGTATTCAATAACACTCCACAACTCAAGATAATAAAAAAATAATACAAAAGGGTTTAAATTAACCTTGCTCATAGTGTGACTGTTTTAGTGTTGAGCAAGAGATAAAGCACTTGAATGGATGAATTCTTAAAATTTGCAATATACAGCGATTAACTAATTTATTAGACCACCACCCAATGTAAGGTTTATGACACAACTGCCCTATATTAACAGTATTGGTAATTACCAAAATCATTTTTTATGTTTCTGTAATGGTTAATCCACCAGTATGCACAAGCTCTTTAATCAAAAAGGATATTTTTAATGCTAAAATATAATTATTGTTGTTATCCATGAATTTTCGAATTTACTGTTAAAAAAGTAGAAAAATATAGTAAAGCACATTATTATTATTATTTTGATTAAGATGCCAAATTACAGTTATTTACTTGCATTCCTGAACAGAAAAATTTGTTTTAGTGGTTGAATGTTCTGCTTGATTAATTTCTGACTCAGAGACGTCCAGTGTGCCGGCTCAAATTTGGGTATAAAAACGTGAATTCGGTTTGAAATTCCTCACTCCTGCTCAAAATGTTAGACTGTTGAGAACTCACTGAAAAGGAAAGAATCCGCTTTAAAGCACTTTGTGATCCTGGTCTTTCTCGTTTTTATGACAGGTGGTGTAATAAATTTGTTAAGCACTGTAAGTGTTAACAAAGGATAATTTGAGCTTAATAAAAATGTTGAAAGTGTAAGATAATGGGTTATTTCTGTAAGCATAATCTTATTTCTAGTGGGTTGTGTGTATGGGTTAGACAAGGTACCATGCAATGTGTACAGCTGTTATAACATATAATAAAAAAACAAATTTTGATTTTTTTGGATTAAAAAAAAAAATAGATATTTTTTTCAGATCACTTTGCTTTTACATTGTAAATTTTAAAAACTGCGATATTTTTCTATCCATTTACACTCAGATATCTATATCTAGATACCTATAATGAATATGTAGAATGTCTGGGCAAAGTGGCAGTTTTTGGACCTGGGATATTTCTGTTTTTTGTTTGTAGTCCACTTGTAGTCTGTGGTCTACTGACCAATCACATTTGTGCAGACTTTTGTTTCATGCAGGTAAACTGTCCATGTAGAGAGTGATTTAATTTGCTGAAATGTGTTCTTGAAACCGTCGATTATTGCTTGACAATGATTTGATAACAAGTGGACAGAATAGGAAGTCTTCTCCCTGATCTTCTCTGGCTACACTGAAAGCCCCAAAGAAGCGAAATGATTTTGATATGACAAAACTGAAGTATTTGGACAGAACTCGAAGTATAACATCTGGCTTCTTCTGGATCCTCGAATTACAATATCTGGCAAATACATGTTCATTATCTGCTCATTATCTGACTAATACCCAACACAGGGGGCGGCTAGAGGGGGGTTGCCTGTCTCAGGGACAGGGGGACTGTTCAGAGCTTACAGAAGGTTGAATGCAGCCAAATACAGAGGTCCTTGGAGAAAACCTGCTACAGGCTCACCCCGTTTGAGTTTGGGAAACATCCTGCCACAGCACTGCAGGAATGGCTTCGGGACTCAAGTCTCTAACCGTCCTTGAGTACCCTAGCCAAAGCTCAGACATAAACCCCATAGAACATCTGTGGAGAGACTCAGTAATCACAGTTTGTTGATGTTTCCTATCCAGTCTGACAAAAGCTCGATCAGATCTGTCAGGAAGAATGGGATAAACTCCCTAAATCCAGGTCTGCAAAGCCTGTAGACACTCACCTAAGAAGACTGGAAGTTGTAATGACTGCCAAATTACAAAGTAATATTTTTTACAGGGAAAATATATAATTTCATACACAAAAAATAAAAATAAAATAAAAAAAATCTTTTTTGAGTGTACATTGATTGGAAAAAGGCCAATGTTAATTTGCAGTTTACACTAATATAAAATGTGCAAAAAAAGTGAAGGGGGCTGAATACTTTCTGAACCAACTGTTTCTGTTGTTAAAAATACAGTGGAGGTGAAAGAAACTCGGTAACACTTTATAATAACTACACACTATTAAGCATTAGTAAGGCATTAGTAAATGCTTAATTCATCATTTATGAAGCATTACTCCTCCTTAGTATGCAAGTTATAAACACAGATATAAATGGTTTATTCTTGATTAATAAGCTCATAAATAATGTGTTCATGCTATCATTTAGAAAGTCTAAGTGATTACCAAAGTATTTATATGCACATTTATACACATAATTATCAAGATATGAGCTCATTGTTTGTGAGTGTATTAGTAGAGGTTTTATAAATACTTATTTCATATTCTAATTCATGGTTAATTCAGGCAGTTTCCAGTTGTTAGTTCAGTATTTTGTGTGACCTCATCTAAAGTGAGGACTGTTTTTGCCTTATTAAGCATTTATAAATGAAACTGAAA
>VUQI01041371.1:0-12932 GCA_015106735.1 Paratilapia polleni | reverse complement strand
GTGACCAAGAACCCATTGGTCACTCTGACAGAGCTCCAGCATTGCTCTGTGGAGAGAGGAGAACTTTCCAGAAGGACAATCATTTCTGCAGCACTCCACCAATCAGGCCTGTATGGTAGAGTGGCCAAGCGGAAGCCACTCCTCAGTAAAAGGCACATAACAGCTTGTCTGGAGTTTGCCAAAAGGCAGCTGAAGAACTCTCAGTCCATGAGAAACAAAATTCTCTGGTCTGATGAAACAGGTTGAACTCTTTGGCCTGAATGCCAATACGTCATGTCTGGAGGAAACCAGGCTGTATACCGATGCTGCTCATCCCAATTGTTGTTTGGGTCCATTTAATAATTTAGAAGACAGAAGGGCGAGTTAGACCAGAGGGGATTTAAACCACAAAGTTCTGATATGAGAGGAAATGGTGATTACCTGCAGGTGAACTTGACTATAGCCACAGAAAAAAAAATGAAAAGGTAGTATGTAATTTTGGTAAGGGACCCTTTGATGTGAATGCAGAAGTGTTCAGGTGTGTAGTTTTACATCGTTATATTTATTTGACTGCATGCTGCATTTCCAATTAAGTACTGTAGATGTCTTAACACTTATTGAATTCTCTACCTAATCTCTGCTCATGATTCTACTCCCTTGAATGATTAGAGCTGTAAGTATTTATGGCATATCTTTTGTCTCATTCTCCCCCATCAGATTTCTGTGAACTGACAGTGGATCTAAACACAGTGCACAGAAAACTCAAACTGTCTGATAGCAACAGGAAGGTGGTGCACTTAGAAGAGGACCAGTTGTATGCTGATCATCCTGACAGATTTGATCACTGGCCTCAGCTGCTGTGCACTAACAGTCTGACTGGTCGCTGTTACTGGGAGGTCGAGTGGAGTGGAGAGTTTCATATTGCAGTGGCTTAGAGAGGAATAAGATGGAACGGAAACAGCAATGACAGCAAGTTTGGAAAGACTGATCAGACCTGGTGTCTGTACTGTGATGAAGGTGAATACTTTGTGACAGACAGAGGAGGAGGAGAGAGGGATGGCTCTTGATTTGTAATTGTGAGTCACAAAGTAGCAGTGTATGGACTGTCCTGCTGGCACTGTGTCCTTCTATAATGTAATCTCAGGCACCCAACTCTAAACCCTGGGTTTAGAGTCAGGTTACTTCACTCTCATATCTGTATCTGTGCTGACTCAGAAAACTGAACCTCTGCTGTTCTGCTTTGGAGAGAATTCTCACACTGGTAGGTTTGAGCTAATGAACGAGCTACAATAACATGTCACCCACAATTATACTTTTTTACAATTTACATGCCACTAGTCCAGCCATTGCAAATATGTGTTTTATCTGTTATTATTTTGTAGTTTCTCTCTTTTAAGTAACTTTCTAAGGCAAAACTTTAGGTGGATTTTTCTGCAGTCCACCCTTGCCAGTCACTTTTTATATGACTATAAAGTGTATACGTAAGGCATATAGTATTTGTAAATGGGGACTTTCTTGGAAATAAAACGTGTTCTCATTCCCAGAGTGTCAAATACTTTTGTGAACCTTGTAGATCTTGTCTCTCTCAAATTTAAGCTTACGCTGCCCCTCATGCTTATGTGTGACACACTATAGTAGTCACACATAAGTAGTAGATACTTATAAAGGGCCGCTTACCATTGCATTTAAATGTACTGGGTATCTGTCATTTTTCACCATGCTAGGTTACTGTTGTGAAAGGGTATATCCAAATGGTTTCCTAAATCTAACCATAAAGCTTTAAGTGTCTAACCTTAAGAAAATAATATTGTTGGCTAAACTTAATCAGCAAGTAAAAGCAAAGCCTAAATAAATAAAAATAATTTGAAATCCAGAACACAAATGGCCAACAGTCTTCTGGCTGATGAAAGTGTCCACCCACCCCTCCAGAAGCGTCATGCAGACTTTTTAGCGGTTTAAAACAGGATCATTATCTCCCGCTGTCTAAGCAGCTGTCAAAGGAAACCTGACAAAATTGCATTTTTTGATGCATCGTGATGAGAACTTTTTTTTAAATTAAATGTAAAAAAACTGCACAATATTAGTAATATTTATACTTTTAGTAATGTATTTTAAGCTGCACACACATTAACAGGGGTGATGTCAAGGTTAAAGAGATGTATTATCACTGTTGTGGATGATGGGACGCAGACAGTGATTTGCAAGAGGAAATTAAAGCCTATTGGGCTAAGGTTGCAGAGTATTCTGACATTTATCTGCTAATTACCCATTTAAATAAGATTAGATGTGACGTATCATTCAGTCTTTATTTGAATAAATCAGTTTTCATAACTGACCCCCCCACCACCCCAGAGAACAGTTGCAATATGCTTAAAATGCATTGAATGTCACTCATTAATAAACTTAGAACAAAAAGTAAGGAAATTTGTGTGTGGCTGATTATTTCTTTGTTGTAACAATGCTTCTTGACAAATCTCATACCATTGGAAAGCCTGTTTATTTCCCTTTAAATGGTGCCATATTTGTAAGCATTAACTGTGTACCCCAGCCTCATCTGTGCCGTGTGAACGTTTTTTTCCAAGGCTGGGGAAATGGTGTGTAAAAGAAGAAACTGCTTGAGTCCAAAAACTGTGGAGAAACTGTTATTTCTTCATAAAAAAAAACCTCATAACCAGTTACACAAGCATCCCTGTTTATCCACACACGCATGAACCTCTTTACCAATGAACCCCAAAACATACTTCACCAAAATCCACAATATAATCTGTATTTGCATCAGTCCCATGTGAAGTCCGTATTTGTAGAGCACATCTCATGAAGCACCATTTACATGTTTCTTAACACAAAATATAAGTAAAGTGCATATAGGGGTAGAATCAGACATGCCAAATAAGAACACTGTAACATGCAAATTGGTGGAAGTAGGTGAAGGATAAACACGTCTTGATTGCACTCTTTTTTTGACCACTAGATGTCCCACTCGAGCACTGTGTCACTGAAGCCTCGAGTAATGAACCATTTTTTTTAATCTAGTGTCAAAGCTTCAACAAAGCCTCAATCAGCCATCACTACCTGAGACAATAGGGCAAATTCAAGCTGGTGACCAGCATGAGGAGGAGGTGCCAGGCTGTTGTGGCGGTGTATGGTTCTTCCACATGTTACTGAGGCCCCATTTGTTAAATGAATAAATTGTTGAATTGCCAATATGTCTTGTTTCTTCAGACTTCAACCATCCAATCCAATAAGCGACACCAAACAAGAACCAGAAAGAAAGAGGAGATTTTCCCCTGTCTGGGAACATTTTGAGCTGATCTCTCCTAACACCCCACCTTCATCTGTGCCCTGTGGAAGGGTATTTTCTAAAGCAGGTGAAATCATTTAAAAAAAAGACAAAACCTGAAGCCCAGCACTGTGGAAAAGGTATTTTTAAATAAAAATGAACAAAATGTTGGTCCTAATAACATGAGCACAGTCACAAACACATTCACACTACAACCCTCTCCCCCATTTGTTTCCACTTTCCCTTTTGACCCCGCCATTGTATCATAAAGACAGACACCATATTAATAAGTTCAGAAATTATGTATTGGCATCACAAACATCATTCAATTATTCAATTCAAAGCTTCACACACCAAAGCCATGGTGTCATTATAATCACTACCTGTTTTACATTTCTTGTCCACTTGATGGCACAGTAGAGCAAATGAAGCATCATGAAGCTTCAGCCCATGAGTGCACCAACTGGATGGAAAGCTTCAATGCTTCATGAAGCTTCATCTTGCCATCACTACAGATGGAGATAAACCAAAAACAAATGTTTATTAAGGCTGATGAGAAGTCCAGAGTAGCAACAGCAACAGACACTGAGACAAAGACAGCACTATAAATACACAGAAGGCCAATCGGAGGAAGTGGACACAGCTGGGCAAAACAAAACGCAGGTGACAATAATCAATCACAGCCAGACAGGAGGGAGTAAAAGTAAACACAAGACACTAAGGACAAGTAACTACCAAAATAAAACAGGAAGTGAGAATCATAACAAAATGGGGAAAGAGACACATAAATGAACTAAACCTAGGGGAATAGACACCAGAGGATAAGCCTGGAAACACTGAGGGAATGTAACTGGGGCAATTACTTTTTCACTTAGGGCCAGGTAGGTCTGGATAGCTTTTTTTTCCCTCAATAAATGAAATCATCATTTAAAAACTGCATTTTGTATTTACTCAGGTTATCTTTGACTAATATTAAAATTTGTTTGCACTAAGAAACTAAGAAATCAAGAAGGGGGCAAATACTTTTTCACAGCACAGTATGTGAGATGTGAGACAAGTTTGAACCAAGTCATTTCCTCAGATTATACAATTGCTTCAGTTTGAAATTTAAACTATTGCTAGTGTCTATTTCTTCTGGTTCTTTTGAGAAAAAAAATAGCATAATTTATGTGAAATTAAATTTCCTTAACCCTTTCACGCATGGTAGTCACTACAGTGGACAGCTGTTCAAAATTTCACTTGAATTGCTCTTTTCATGCCTAAATGGTAATAAAAATAGTTATAGAAAAAATTTTGACTGAAGATGATTAATGAATGCAATTTTGTTCCTTTGATGAAACTGTGTCTATGATGGTCTTCCTCTTAGTGTCATAGAAAATAAATTAATGACATGGAATATTATTTATATTCCATATAAATAATATGTAAATATAAATTATTATAATTATTCCATATTATTTATATAAATAATATGGAATAATTATAATAATGTGTGTCCTGTAAAGCACTGTAAAATCCACCTTAAAGGCCAACATGTTTTCACTCTTAGTCTGTCTGATGGTTTACTGTTGCTGACGAGGGGCTTCAGTAAGAACCAGAGTGAAACCAAAATTCTTTCATTATTATTTTGAATTTTGGTATCAGTGTGTGCTCGTACTGGTTTTATGGTAATGTGGTCTTCTTACTGAAATGTCACTCAGTTGTATTTGTTCATTTATTGTGGGACAACTGCACAAGACCTTGATCTTTCATCACCATGCCAGCATCCAAAATATGAGATTAGATCACCAACATTATCAAAATTTATCCTGTGGAGGGGAGAAAAAAAGTGTGCATTTGAAATTTCTTGGCAGTCCATGCAAAAGTGAAGGATTTCACCCAAAATCACAAATACTAACCTCATGGTGGCACAAGAAAAAGTTATGGGAACACCAAAATAAGTGATTGATATATTGTCTATGTGTCTGGAGTCATTTCACCAGGTCAGGTGTGTTCTGCATTATAACAAACAGATCTAAAATGTTTAAAAGGGAGTATCCTCATTTACAGCTTTCTTTCTTTTTTTTTTGTTTGCTATTAATGCAGTCAGTTCATCATCTGTCTGAAATAACTCTTTTTAGCTCCACTTCCTTTAAGATTACCCATTCATTAGGCCAACCTTCTTCTGATTAGGAGTTTCTCATAAGCAGAAGTTTTGAACAGCACGTCAGCCTCTGTTTCCTACAGAACAGAGCTGTTCCTGAGATGACGAGTAGAAAAAAAAGTGTCTAACACAGATTGTTCAGAGCAGTCTGAAACGTGGAGATTGTGACTAACAGGGATTACTTACACTTGCATAGACCTCATTATTTGAAACTTTGTTTAATATGAGCATCCACCACCGTGACAGTATAAACGATGGAAACATTACTTGAAGTATTTTAAAACAGACATTGATATGAAAATCAACAAGAGTGTCATGGATTTGACCTAGAGCATGTAAAAGAAAGCACACACTGCCAGATTTCTGCATATGACTACAGTGCCTTGAAAAACTATTCATACCCCTTCAATTTTTCCACTTTTTGTCACATTTTACCACAAACTTAAATGTATTTTATTGGGCTTTTATGTGATAGACCAACTCAAAGTAACACATAATTGTGAAGTGGAAGTAAAATGATACATGGTGTTCAAAGTTTTTTACAAATACAAATCTGAAAAGTGTGGCGTGCATTAGTATTCACCATATGAGTCAATACTTTATCAAACCACCTTTTGCTGCAATTACAGCTGCAAGTCTTTTGGGGTATGTCTCTACCAGCTTGACTGCAATTTTTGCCCATTCTTCTTTGCAAAATAGCTCCAGTTCAGTCAGATTGGATGGAGAGCAATTGATGAACAGCAATTTTCAAGTCTTGCCACAGATTCTGAATAGGGTTTAGGTCTGGACTTTGACTGGGCCGTTCTAACACATGAATATGCTTTGATCTAAACCGTTCCACTGTAGCTCTGGCTGTATGTTTAGGGTCCTTGTCCTGCTGGAAGGTATCAGAGTAAAGGGGGCTGAATACTAATGCACGCCACACTTGTCGGATTTTTATTTGTAAAAACATGAACACCATGCATCATTTTACTTCCACTTCACAATTATGCACTACTTTGTGTTGGTCTATCACATAAAATCCCAGTAAAATACATTTAAGTTTGTGGTAAAATGTGACAAAATGTGTAAAAGTTCAAGGGCTGTGAATACTTTTTCAAGGCACTGTATCTGTCACACACATCTAATATGTTTCTTGATGTTTGACATACACACACTCACTGGACCTTTCAGATTTTACTCCATTCAGTCATTAATAAACAAGTGTCCACAAATCAAACCACAGATCAAACCCTACAAAAGTTTAAAACAAACACCAGTCGGCAAAAACAAAAGGTAATAGAAGTGGTATGTGGTTACATTACTCAGAAGTCTATTAGTGTTTCTTTTTTTTCAGATCTTTAACCTTTTTGTCTCTTTTTCCAGCATATCAAAATCCTCTCACTGCAGCTCTTTAATAGATCTTCTTTGAGACTCTCAGATTGAAGTCAACTTATTCCTACAGAAAACACAAATCAATTCAAAAATCAATTTAAAAAAAATTACACATATTTAATATTGTTTTTAAAGATGCTACATTGGATTTGAATATCTTTGGCACCTTTTTTATGCTAAAAACTTTGCCAAAAAGTGTTTTTTTTTTTCTAGAAAAAAGAAATTATCCTCAGATGTCTGACAAACCTTTGTTCTTTACACCAGCTACAGTAAAACCCAAACCTAAGACACCAAAACCAAAACCAAAACCTGAGAAAGGACGAAGACTCAGCCTCATCGCTGGCCTGGTACTGGGAGTAGGAGAAGTAGCTGTACTGGCCGCACTGATATTACTGATCCTTAGCTGCATTATACAATACAGACGGGGGGCACCGTAAAGGAAAAACTTATGTATTCTGTATTCAGTGATCCTTGGTAGTGACTCTATAGTTCTCTGGAACTCAGCTAGAGACTCACTGATAACTGTGAAGGACAAAAGCCCTCACTGGATATGGGCCATTGTCCCTCTGGACGCACCACTCCCATCAGGATAAAGGTGATCACTTAGAAAAACTTTGTACTGTTTTGCAGTGACCACTCACTCTAAAGGGACAAGTGGAAACAAAGCATGGAAGCAAGTGGGACAAAATGGGCAAAAATGCCCCCAGAAGAAAGTGGGACCTGCAACTTTCTGCAGTAGCGCACAAATGTGCTCTCCCATGCTGCTCTGAAGAGAAATCCAGCAGATCACTGCCTGAGCGCTGAGCAGGTTGTTCTGCAGGGCTAAATCAGAAATCTCTACAGCTGAATTTTGACAGTTTTCTACCTCATGGTAATCTGATTCTGTGGTAGTAGCAGTGTTATGTTATGTTATGGCTGATTTAGACTTCTGCAGTGAATCTTTTTACAGCCTATGATGTAACCTACGTGAGTGGCCGAGGTCGTTGCCAGTATTTATGCTTGTGCTGGTACATTATGTGTTAATTACCTTCTTGTCATGGCCTGGTGTTTTATATGCAGTGCCAGCTAGGATTTTGGACCCAGGGTTTTTCAGTTTGTGGACTCTGAATTTTTTTTTTTATTATTTAATGTTTCATTTGAGTCTTAGTTTGATTATTGTTTATTCTTGATTGTAACATTCCTAAGTATCTTGAGTCTTAGTTCTTTGTTTGAGTTAATGGTTATTTCCGTTAGTATTGTGCTTTAGGTTTATTTGGTTTGTCACTCACCCCCAGCTGTTTCCACTTCCCTCATTACTTCTTGTATTTATTGTCTCACTCTCCCCTTGTCCTTTGTCAAGTTGTCCCTCTTAGCTGTGTGTTTCCTAGCTCTGCTTTCCTTGCATCAATGTTCCTCGAGTTTCCTGGATACTTTTTGGACTTTGTAAACCTCAGCAACCATCAGCATTAAATGCTTGCCTTATGTTACTTCTGTCTCCAGTGTCTTGCATTTGGGTCCATAACAAAATCTACAATCCACACAGCAAATCTTGACAATGATAGAAACAAATAAAATGCTAGGACTTTTTTCCCCCTCCTGGATCCCCACTCTGTTGTGTTGAGTCCTTATATTATTATTCCTTAAAATTAGGCCATTGGGTTATTCTCTCACTGCTCAATTCAAAAATTGCGGCAAAAAAAGTAGCTGGAAATGCATACAAGGAAACGACGGGAGTATAGTTTCATTTCCGGGGAGGTGCACGTCAGTTTACGGCATAGGTTACGTCGTACAGTACAGAGTAGATTTCCTGCTGAACCATAAATCCCCAGTTAATCCCCAACATATTAAACCGAACATTCATTCAAACCTTCAGAGTCTTTCACTCTGACTCAATATATGAGCCACCCTACGCACGTTAAAGGGCACACACTTGATGTCGTGAGCTCCTGTGATGTCTGTGTGGGTGATGTAAGCTTAGTGGATTTTGCTGTCTCAGAGAATAATGCTGCGCTGTTCCAGATTTCACTCCTCTCTCCAAACCCCAAACCATCTACAACAGTTCCCGGTCACTAAATTCTACCCATGTTGCTAGTTTTTGTCAAATTTGCCCCATTCACACATCTCTCAACAGCAGTGAACATGCCGTCACTGTGGATGAGCTCGTGAGTACCTTTAATAGCTCATGCTCTAGCATTCTGGATTCTATAGCCCCAGTCAGGTTTAGAAAATTGAAAACCTCCACTCCTTCCTCTTTCCTACTGATGTCCGTAAACAATTCGACACTGACACTGTAGAGCTAAACCCAGATCCATCTCCCCCTTCCTCTCTTAGCCAGTTTGACCTCACCAAAAAACAGGTTGCTATCTCTAGTTCATGCAAATACATATATGTATCAATATTATCTTTAGATAACAATGTAAATTATGCTGATTAAAATATTTTTAATTAATTTAAAATAAAAGCCCTCGGTCTGGACTCGTACCTCTGTGTTTCTGGGACATAAATCACAAGCCGTCATTGCCCCCGAGACACCACCGATCAGCTCGATGGAAACTCGAGTTTACCTGCATACATCTGTCAGCTGTTTAACATCTGCTGCTGATTTAGGAAACAGGCCCATGTTAACTGGTGATAGTCACAGTTTAACACGGGCAGCTGCCTGCTCAGTATAATGAAACACAGTGGCATTATTTTGTACAAAGTAAGTAAATGTGCCTTATGTTTCCTCAGCTCAGACAGCTGGGCTGCTGGGGGCTTTACCCTCAGAGTTGATTTAAAAGTGACAGATGTAAAAGGAGAGAGTGAAGGACACTGACAGCTGATCAGTCAGGATGGAAACAGGCCGAAAGTTTATTAAGGAACCAGGCTGGGGTCATTTGTTTCGTGCTGTTTATTTCAGCATGAAACGTGTCGTAGTAAGTTTAGAGCACTTGGATTTGAGCAGTGTCTTAAAGTGCCTACCACTGATTTTGCCGATTTTGCCGGGTAAAAAAAAATGTCACCGTTTGCAGGCTAAGCCGGAGCTATTTTGGCCAACAGTTGGGATCCTGTTTTTGGCGACTTAAATTTTTTTTTTAATTTAAAGAAATCTTGAATGAAACTCGCAGCTAAACACACGTCTTTTTAAATTTCAATTTTTGCTTCTAAAATATTGATAAATGTGATGAATCTGCGACCAGAAACATCTGGAGTTTGTTACAACGGGTGGAAATGTTGACAAACATAACCAGTTAGCGTGAAAAGCAGTTAACCTGGAACACCGGAACGCACCGGAGTGACTAAAAGCTTGAAACACAGTTCACTTCAGCTGTGCTCGGTTTCAATCAAATACTACTATCATTAATGAAGAGCAGAAAGGGACTCGGCTCTAAACGTGCAGGGTGAGTTACAGGACAGAGCCAAAGTTTTAGCACTGCACTCACAGCTTTGAGCCATCTGCCTGTCACAGTTACGCACTCTTTCTGACAACATTTCCCCCTCTCACTCCAAATAAATGAACACTCCAGCTACCACAAATCCCACAACCAAAGTAAGCTTTTTTTCAGCGTTAGATTTAGGGTTAAACTGCATATCACAAACCTTAGTAAATCCCCTCTGTGTGATTCCCATGTTTTTTTCCTGGTGTGAAAGGGAAACTCCTACAAACACATATGCAATAAAGCCTTATTGCCTAAACCTTATGTTCTTAAATTCATTCTGAAGTTTGACCACTTTGCTCAGTTATAGCTGAATAATGTAAACATGCAGCTGTAGTGAAAGAGCCTTAGAAACTAGTGGTGCCAAGTATGGATACTTTTAACGTATAAAGGCAGCTTATGTAGGAGAGAGCAGTGTGTCATGATTTATGAGATGAATCATCACCAATTTGCTAATTCTGAATGCACTTTAATCGCCACTAAACACACCTTTCGGCTCTTCATGTATTTTGAAGCTGAGTTTTTTGGAGACCTGGCACGTCTCCGTGCACTTTGGGTCGACTTCTGTTGTTTAAATGTGCTCTGTATAAATAAAATAGATTTGGCAGTCGACACAAAAAGATTATTATATTCAGACATTTTTCACAGTTCATGTTTGAGGCATTTTTTTTTTTGTTACAATACGATAATTTATTTAACACAAGTGGGCTGAATATATTATTTGAATGTCTGAATAACACTTTAACATGAACTAATGCTGAAGATCACCACTATATGAGCTACCTGGATATTGTTTGCCTATCTGAAAGGACAGTGACAGTGAGCTCTTCTGTCTCTGTGCTGGGGGACTGGGTCTGCCTGAGGAATTTCCCTCTTCCCTTCTTTTCCGCTCATTCAGGTAAAAAGTTCTCTTTTTCGTGGTCTTTCGTGTCTTTGTATAAATTAGTGGTTTTTACACAGACGAGAATTCCCTTCAAACATGCATCACTACCGGCGTAAAGTACCTCTACAAGATGTTCCGCTTTCTTACTCATTGCGTACAAGTCTCTGCTCGGCGCCGCTGCGTCACGTGACCGCAGGACAACCACACGCAACGCAGCAGAGCAGGGAGGAGGGGGAGGAGCAAAGTGTGCCTGCATGAGAGGAGGTGTTTGCACAGACGTGTCTACTTTCTCACGAACGGGAGCAACGTACTGAACTTAGAGGAGAGAAACAAACTAAAGAATCGATCCTGTCACGCTGGCATCGATCCGATATCAGTACCAACGTTGGTATCGATACCATCGTATCACCCCTATTAGAAACAAATAATTCAAACGTGAGCATGCACGTGGTTGTGCGCATGACCGATGCGCTCCGCTACTACTATAAATAGCACTACACCTCTGGTTGGTTCAGATATTTTAAATGTTTTAAATTATTCACTGTCATCTGGGCTTTCCCCCTCCTGTTTTAAACATCCAGCAGTCTACCCCCTTTTAAACAAACCCTCTTTGGATCCTTCAATTTTTAAGTAATTTTAGGCCCATTTTTTATCCAAAATCTGAGAAAAGACTGGCCACTCAGTTGATTCATTATACGAATGAGAACCAGGTCTTTGAAAAACTTCACTCTGGGTCACATCATAGCACTGAGACTGCTCTGGTCCAGGTCTCTAATGATTCTGCTGCTGCTGACTCTGAGCTATTTTCTAGTTTAATTCTGCTTGATCTCAGCTCAGCCTTTGATACTGTAGATCATAATATTTTAATCAACTATCTGAAAAACAGTCTGGCCTTGTCAGTGGTCCCAAAGGCTCGTGTAGTCACTAAAGGTGATCGAGCCTTTGCCTTCTGGGCCCCACGACTATGGAATTCCCAGCCTGAGGATCTCAGGCGGGCAAACTCTGTAACCTGTTTTAAATCTCTTCTTAAAACTTATTTTATCATTTGGCTTTTTATAACCGCTAATGCCTTTATCTAACTTTTTCTGTTTTAAGATCCAGGATCTGAGAAACAGAGACTTTGACAATGTGGTTAGTTTGATTTGATCCAGTGAACTGGTGGATGAAGTTTGTTTACAGTAAGTGGATAGTAAGCATATAGCACCACCATGTGGACAAGGGGGGATTTTAGTGTCCTGCAGACAGTATCTTGAAACTTGAGTTGGACCATCATGTCTCATCATGTGTTCCAGGTCTCAGAGTTGTGTGATCATGTAGTTCAAAGTTCAGACAAGATCAAAAGTGAAGCATCAGGAACAGACATGAGATTCCTCCAGTTCAGGACCTCTTCTGTAGAAATCCACACTTTGGATCAGACTGTAGCTGTGAGGAAAGAGCTGAGAGGAGCTTTAATAACATTAATAACACAGATACAATAAACAGTGAATTTCTTGTCACTCTTCCATAAAAGCCAGATCTGTGGAGTGCACGACTAATATTTGTCCTGTGGACAGATTCTCCCACCTGAGCTGTGGATCTCTGCAGCTCCTCCAGAGTTACCATGGGCCTCTTGGCTGCTTCTCTCATTAATGCTCTCCTTGCCCAGCCTGTCAGTTTAGGTGGACGGCCATGTCTTGGTAGGTTTGCAGTTGTGCCATACTCTTTCCATTTTCAGATGATGGATTGAACAGTACTCTGTGAGATGTTCAAAGCTTGGGAGATGTTTTTATAACCTAACCCTGCTTTAAACTTCTCCACAACTTTATCCCTGACCTGTCTGGTGTGTTCCTTGGTCTTCATGATGCTGTTTGTTCACTAATGTTCTCTAACAAACCTCTG
>VUQI01041362.1:0-13760 GCA_015106735.1 Paratilapia polleni | reverse complement strand
CATCACCAAATGCTGTTTTTTTTTTTTTTTTAAAGAACATCTTTAATTCAAAATGCAGTGTAATTTATTATTTTTGCCATATTCTGCACAGATACAGTATAGAAAGACACTGATTTTCCCTTACCTTGCTACCCAATATGATTTACTTTTTTTTTTTTTTAATTTGGATACTAAGATGCAGTGGGAAAATAACATACCATCTTGTTATGTGATTCTATATTTACAGGGTGTTTCATCTACTGCCACAGCAATCTCACTAATGAATCTGATGAAGTTTGTAGATAAAGTGAACACAACTTCCTGACAAGAGAACACTTATCCATGATAAGCAAAGTTGACTTTGTGTTTGGGCTTGGTTGAAGCATACAGCTGAACAGCTCCAAACACTTCTTGATGTCAAGGTGTGTGCATGTGTGTCTATTGCACAGTTGCCTGGCAGAACCTGAAACGCAGCTGTTAGCTTTAATCGACTTTTCGGATAGGGAAGATTTTCCAGTCCAGGGACACACACCTTCAAATCGGCTCAGAAGCTTGCTGGCAGGAAAGGGAGCCACATCTCCATGGTCAAATGGCACCTTTCAACCTGTCTGCTGACGGGCTGGCTGTGAGGAGAGGCTCAGGGTCCAGGGGAAGAAACTGGCAGCACCAGCGTGGCAGTCTTTTACGGTGGAAGAACGTAATTGCACAAGGCATCTCCAAACCCCACAGAACTGGCAGCTGTCCACACCTTTCCCTTGAGCTGGCTTAGAGGAGTACATCACTTGTATGGAAATCATGCTGGAAGCACAAACCAAGGGTTTTCAAAAACTTCACCTGAAGTTTGATTCTATAAATGGTGTCTTTTCCTACGTTCCAAATGCAGCTTTCTTTACAAATTGTCTGGCAGTGGAAATATTCTAATGAATATGTTTTAAATCTCACTTTAACAGTGCATAATAATTAGAAACAAAGTTCAGGTTAGAGTTTATTTAGGGAAAGCAATTGTAGTGTTTTGTAGGTAGCCATTAAAGCCATTAAATTATTTTAATAAAGATATATTTAATACAGATCCCTGTGAGACTAGTAATTCCTGTTCATATGTAGAGATTGACACTTAGCAGCTGCTGCTTTTGTCCAATATTTACAATAAGCTTATTTTTCAGGAAAATAAAGCCATTTCATTTTGCCATTTGGAATTTTTGATTGGATGTGAAAGCTGAGTATTTTTGCTTTCTCATCATAACATCCTCTCTTGTCTAGCTGCTCTCTGTTATGTATAGGCATCGGCGCTCCTGTTAACTGCTTGGAATAGCAGTTTAACTAGAGTGTCAGAGCCCGCAGCAAAATGGTTGCCATTCTTCAGGAGGAAGCATGTGGCACATGGCATCATTAAGAGGATGAGACCCTCAAGGTGATGTAGGCAGTGTCCATGATACTTCTTAGTACAATCAATTCTACTTATGGAACCACTTACCTTCCAATGGCCCCGTAATCTATTTTTAATATTTGCCAGATAAGTGCACTCACAGGCATTCTTCAAGGAAAGGCTGAATTTTTAAAATTAGTCACTTAAAAAAAAGAAGACGAAGAAAAGAAAAGAAAGAGAGAGAGAGATACAGTATGTCCTCTTAATGGTAGCAAATTGGTCCCAGAAACTACATGTATCCAAGGTCTTTTTATTTCTTTTCATTTCTCTCATACTTGCACTGTTATGATGGCATGCAAGCTGGCAAATGGAATAGATAATATGAAGTATGAAAACACAAAAAATTGGAAATAACAAGGCAAACCTCCACCTGATAATGGACCTCATATTTTGATGTCTAATGTGATGCCTTATCTAATGTAAGCTGGCATTTAACAGAAAAGGTTTTGCATTAAAATTTATTTCAATATTATATTCACAGTAAGCACTGAAATTCTGTTTCATCCTTATGCCCCACCTTATTACAACCATTGTTAATTCACCAACAAAAAATACCTTTCATGGGTTACATGAGCCATGAGAGAAATCATATTTTCCCTTTGTTAGATAAAGGTCATTCACACACAAACTGATGTACAGCTATCTTAGAGAGAGATTAATTTTATCAAACAGGTCTAACTCCATATTAAAAATCTATAAACAGAAATCCAAACTTGGTTAGTTTGCAGAAATACTGCAGACATCAATCACAGATACAGATAAGTATTTTACTATGCTTAAATATAACCAGCTGAGGTCTGTGCAACACCATACAGAGGGAATGTGTGATTCCCTTTAATGGCTTTCTGAAACATCAGTTTAAAAACAGGTTTCTATGAGATTCTAATAAAAGTATGTTAAGTTATATACTGAGAAAAGCACATTTTCTGTGGCTTTTCCGTAAGTAACATAAGCTGCCATATTAACCAGCTTTCACCAGCCATAGTGGAATCTGTAAAGTAATAATACTGATATGTAATTCATTTGTGTTACAGTATATTATTTTGTACAGGCTAATAGAAATGTCAGCAAGCAAACTTGTGAAAGTAAGACGCAATGATCACCAAATGAACCAGACAATATGATGGAGTTCCTGAACACCTCACTGCTCACTATTATCAGATGTGTTTGCCTCTCTCCCCCCTCTAATCAGAGCTCTTGACTGAGTGCAGATGTCATAATTATTAATCTGCTCCAACGAGCCACTGATGATTGATGAGAGGCACATCCTAATCAATGGCAAATGTATGATAAGTGTTTACTGTGAAGATTATGGCAGCACCACCTCAGGTGGAGTGGCTTTTCTCCTCATTATCCCACCACCACAGCACTAGCAAATAACTCTCTGACACTTAGACCTGATCTTTAATCAGGGATTATCTGGCACTTGACATTATTTTCAAGAATATGTTATTCTGCCAGATGCTTTGAACCACAGACAGGAAAACAAATGAGTTATTTCTCCCTCACTGGCTTTGATAGAAATATTTCATCATGCACAAGTATTTTGGATGCCTGTAAGGCAATGTTTTTCCAAGCTTGTGTGTTTATGGATGCAATTACACCCTTTTGGGTCCAGACTTTAATTGAGACTTTGTGTAATTTGGTTTTGGACTTTGCTGATAACAGAGCCTTCTGCTGCATTTTCCTGTCATGTTTAATATCCAATTTCAGCTTGAACATTAGTTTAGTTAGTTTCGTGTTCACTAAATCTGCAAATCATATGGACACTGTTCTGTGAAAAGGCAAAATGTAAGCACTGTCTCCACAAATCTCTGCAACAGCTTACAAAGTCTGACATTCCTAGCTAAGGGCTCAGTACAGAAACCCACAAAGCACAAGCAATTGCTGGCTGAGAATGCAAATACCTTTCTTAACAACTAGCACTCAAGCTTGTTTGGACCTACTCAAGACCCTTTGAGGATGAAAGAAAAAGAGGTGGATTTTTGGGTGAGATTGTCTTGGTAAAGCTTCCGCCAATCACTCCCCTGGGAGGATGGTTGGACGGAGTCAGGAAGACTAGATGTCTGTGGCTTTCTGTGCACATCCTGGCACATAGATCTGCTCTTTGTTTCAGCCATAACAACAATGCCAGCAGGACGAAGTGTTGTCATATCCACCAAAACCTAGTGTCATAATTAAGCCGCACACTGGCTAACGTCAAGATCCTCTTTGCCATTTCTACTGTGATTTGCTCCATATGTTACATGGCTGGAATCTGAGTGATTTGGAATACAGAAAGCTGCAAATTTGTGTGCTCAAATGAATAATGAACACCTCTTTTCATGATGAGTCTTTCTATGGGCTCAAAGAGAGATACTGAAAACAAACTAGAACAGTCAGTCAGTTACATTTTGTGGTATATAGGAAGCCAAGATTATTTGAAGAAGATTCTTCTCTCTCCTTTTTCTTGTCAGAACAGTTATAATTCATTCATTTCATTTTACCAAAATTAATTCCCTACTTTTACTTTAATCCATACACCTTGCTTAATCTAAAACAATTCTAATTGGTTGTGATTGATGTTTTAAAGCACAACAAAAAGCTGAGAAAAGTACCATCAACTGTGCCTGCGTGTAAGTGGAATCTGATTACAGACAATCTTTAGATGGCAGTGTTCAACCATAGCAGAACAACAGGAAACAACAGGAACAGTGTGTAAACAGAGAAAATATAAGTGGCAATATGCATAAGTCAGGAAAGACGTGTAGAATTTCCTGGGGGTTGACCTTGTTATGAACTCATAATATTTAATTCTAAAACATTATACTGTATGACATGAGGGTCTACAAACATTACAATACAGTGTGGTATTCTACATGAAAAAACACCATTCTTACTGACAAAAAAAGGAAGTATTAACAGAGATATGCATGATTTATGGGAGTAGATTTTCAAAATTTAACATCACACAAAAATTGTTTAATGTAATAGCAACAAATACAGCAACTTTTAATGATATCATTTAGTTCCTATTGCAATAAGAACAAACAGATCTAATGGTAGTTCACATCTTATGTATTCTGAGCCTGTATGAATGCAAGGTGCTGCTAGCACAATTCCCTGGCTGATAATTCTATCAGTTTGAGATTAAATTTGATTCCTTTTTATTATGTTTTCCCTGAGAAGAGTGTACATGGACACAGTGGCACCACTGGGATGCATCTATCAAATGAAGCTCTATGTTGGGAGACTGTCTGATCTGTTAATGTGCTCGAAACATATTGTTTGGGCTACAGTGTTCCCAGCGGAACTAAAAAGAGACCATACACAAGATTACCTTCAAAAGCTATATTGTCAGGGAGGTTCCTTAAAATTGACATATCAATCAAGCATTCATCATCAGGTTTACAAGTGAAAATCTACAGATCTTGGGGAGTGCTATTGTGATAAAACCTGCCAGATCATCTCCAGTGATGTCAGTTGAGGCTGTGTCAGGTAAAGCTGAAAAGTGTGTAATGTCTTTGTGATTCAGATAATGTTACAGGAGTGCAACAGTACAGTGATAGAGCACTCTTAAAAGCACCAACTAGAAGTCAAAGGGGACCAGAAGACACCATGGCATGAGGGCAAATGTCAAAACCTCAATGAGCAGCCTGCAGCATACTTGTAAAAGCCATATATAAATGCGAAAATGATGTAAAATTTCCAGCATAATGCTTGAACATTTACATTTGGTATGCTAACTATATAAGGACCATATTCACATCTCCTCATAACGGTGAAACTGCCTGGAGCAGAGATCTCCAATGAACTACTAGTAGAAAAGTGTGCTGTAACTGATAACTGAGCAACATCGAAGGTGAGTCTCTCTGCTGGAATGCCTTTCACTGTAGAATACCTTTGTTAGATTCTGTGGTCCTCTCAGTGCACAGAGAGCACTGGTATGTGCCACAGTGGGAGGCCTGAAACTTTCTGCAGAGACTATAAACAAGGTAGCAGAGAAAACAACAGACTACTGAGTAGATGTTCCTGTAGCTGTGTTCATACAAAGACAAATGTAAGTAAAATGTGGGAATAACTTTCCCTCTGGTTGTGTTCCAGGGACTTGTAGGAATGATGCTAACCAGAAATGACACTTTTATAGCAGATTGTGATATTTAAACACTTAATGGTGGTACTAAGATGTTGCTTTTTACCTTTGTCATCCCACTAAATGTTGAACAAATATGACTACAGATGTGGATGGCTCATCTTTTGCTTGTAATTTTTTTGACCCTCATTTAAGTACATTCCAGCTGTTTAATATTGTAAAACGCTGTGTTACACAAACTCAGGCTAACAATTAACTTAACTTACTCATCAAGCTGTGCAGGCTTAAGGACTGACCATTAAAGATCTGGTAGATGTAGGTGATGTAAGATACTGTGAGAGTAGTATAGTGTAATGGATTACATGAGTGAAGAGTAAAGATCATCATCCATAGTGATTTATTTTAAAAAATATAGCATGATGAGCACGATGTGTCAGTATTGAAGGCTAAATCATTTTCGCAAGCACAGTTTGTTTTCAGTTTTCAAACTGGATACTGATTTTGGTTTAACATGTACATAAATAAGAATTTAATCTAAGTGAATATAACATGCCCAGCCTATTTGAAGTAGCAGTGGAAGTAGGACAAGCTGACCCAATAAGCCAAATTGCCATTACATTAAAGTGGACAGCGTCACTACAGAACACAACAAACACAATCTAAGCAGTAAGCATAAATATCTCATTTGACTCGATGCACCATCTGAGTAATTCCACAAGCTCTGCTCCAATGGTGATTGCTACAGAGTCTTGGCAGAGGTAGAGAAGTCAAATAATTAGATCAGAGCACCACATATTCCATGGTCCATACACTTGTCTGTTATTCATGAGATGCTTTTTTTGTGTGTGCATGGGTTGTTTGGCCCCTATCGGGTTTTCAGCTGGCAGAGAGAGGATTTGGATGAGCACCATTAAAATATAAATATTTCATTTTAAAACCATTCATTCGGTTTTAAATATTATATATTGCATTATACAAGCAAAATGTAATGGTCGGAGCCTGATTTTGGTAGGTTCATCATGCCTTGGAGCCTGTTCTGACTGCTCTGATAGAGCTAGGACATAAATGTACAACTTCACAACCTGGGAGGTTAAGAGCACTGTTTAAGAGGACATATACAAAGTGGTAACAGCAAACCCCGCTGGAAGTTATTTTGTACATTTTCCTTTTCTCCTTACACAAATGTAATTGTAATACTCAATTTTCAAACGCATCTAACCTAGAGCAATAAATGGCCGCTAAAAAAATTGAATCCCCGTTACTAACATTATTTTTTATGATACACAAAAGGGATGTTAGTATTCACATATGCTTCCTTTCCAGCAGAGAATAAAGACAAATGTAAGCTCACTGATGTCCCTATCTAGATGAAGGTGTTCCATAAATCATGCAGCATCACCCCTGGCTTATTTCTGTTCTATAATGAAGGACCTCTTACAAGGCCCAATTAAAAGAACCCACACAGCTCAGAATGAGGGTTTAATATTTGAATTATTTAACTAGTTGCATAAATATGAGTGTTTGCTATTTAACAAGGTGTAAGAACATGAATTATGAGCATCATCTCTTTTTCTCTCTCTGTGGGGGTTTGCATAGTTGAGCATTTAAAAAATCAAGGATATAAAATTCCTATTGATTTTATTTTGAGGTGTTTTAGTTGCTGGATTAACGTCAAAATTATCTTATATTTTATATTTACATCACATGACTGACTTTAGGTAATTGCTTTGATTTTAAGGCCCACAAATGCACTGTTATTGCTCACTCACCTCTCTCATCTGTGCGGTTTTCAGCTGCAAAATCCAGCTATTTTTGGTTTAGAAGCCCTGCAGCAGACAGGCAAGACAGGTACCAGCTGGCTAACACCAGAAGAAAATGAGATGAAAACAGCTGTGTATGGCAAGAAGCCCTTTATAGATACAGTACATGACAAGAACAGTGGAAAACTGTAGCCAGTTTATTTTCTATCAGCAGCTGGTGGAGACCAAAACCAGAGCTTGAAGAAGAGTACTGAAATTCCCCAGGTAGCTGGAAAAATGACCTCAAATAAATCCTGATGTTGCTCCGTGTCTGCTGGATGTCTAAATGAACAGCTGTTTGCCAACATGTGCCAACACATTAATTATGTGCTCTGCTGCCTCCAAGTGGCCAAAGCATCTGTAATGTTTGCATTACACGTTCGCGTAACACTGGGTGTTAAAAAAAATTAGCCTTTGCTTCTTAAAACAATGTGTAAACTACCAGCAGCTGTTATTGTGTTGGGGATTTTGAAAAGGCTTATATTTTAAATAAATCTAGATTCCAAACTCTAATCTGTGGCAAAATAAATGAAAAAGACAATTCTCTTTGTAAGTAAACACACACAGGATACTTAATTTTTTCATCAAAAACAAAGGAATCTAAGCTGCTTACAATATGAACAGTTGTAACAACTGTGACTTTTATCACTAATCAGCATCTGAATGAAATTACTAATTCAAACAGAATTTCTACTAAATCAACACAAATTCCTCACTGTGCAGTTTTGTGGTCCAGAGAGAAAAATCTAAAAGCAAACTTTACAGCGTGTTTCATTTTCTCTTCCAGTAATCAGGTTTTCCTGTTGACTCCTACACAGATGGTCCTTTGTGTAATATACACAATGCCATCTTGCTTGTTAAATGTCAAGGGGAAGAATTTCCATCAGTCAAAGCACATTTAATCAACTTAAACAAGAGGATTCTGCTGCTACTGCAGGTAAATAAACAACTTTATGTATATATTCCAGTATCTCTTATAGTCACAAAATACTGTGAAATAGTGTATGCTAATGTGTAAAAGGGCATCATCAATAGCTGAGCTCACATTCATCTCTGAAAAGTAAATAACATGAATGCACAGTTTAATCTCAAGAGCAGATAAATGTGCAGAAATATAGACAGTTTTGGAGAGTGATCCTTATCATTACGCGTGAGGTAGACAGTGCTGAGCATGGCAAGGTCACCAGCAAGCCGGAGTAAGGTCATCAGCACCATGCCAGTCTGCCCGCTGCTCCTCAAGCCTGACCTTGTCAAAGTCAAGTGTTGAGTTGCTAATGCCCCTTAACCCAGCGTGTGTAGTGCTAGAAGCTTTCACCGATGCTATATGGCCGGATGTAGCCACTGGCATTAGAGATGAAGCTAGCACTCCTAATTGCCTCCGCGTGATTCCCAGGCTTGACCCGTACTTGGCTGCCACTTCATCTCCCTTTCGTCTGTCTCTCACTCCTTTTTTTGCCAGAGCTACACCCATAGCGGGACAGCTGGCTCACATCCAGGAGCATCAAAATATTGTCAGGACCACTCTCTGTGCTCCTGCTACCCTCGTCTCCAAATTAACCTTTAAATCAAAGAAGGAGTCCTCGTCTCTCCTTTCCTCCCCTGCTTCTCCCTCATCTTGTCCTCTGGGTGAATTAATAAAACCTTAATTTCCTCATTAGCCCTGTCAATTCATGCAGGGAGTAATAGGCACTACTTGGGGAAGTGCTCTCTTACATACAAAAATGTACCATTGACAATTAGTTTCCTGGGCACTTTTAAGGGGGAGGGTGGTCTTTTGCTCTGAGAATAAAGAGCAACTTTTGGTATACGTTATTCATGTGTATATTGTTAAATTGTCTATTCAGGGGTTGTTCTATGGTACCGTACAGTCAGCCAGTGTTCGGATTATTTTTCCGGAGCATTTGTTATATTTTCCAGCAATTATAAGAGAAAGCTTCACAGCAGGATACTTTGACTCAGACTGAAGGAACTATGGGAAAGTGTTCAACATCATTTCATCCTGTCTGTATGTATTTAACATTGTGTACTGTATGTCTTGTCCATAACACAATACCATTAGTGGAGTTTGTGATCAGTCTAAAATTATTTCCCCAGCAATTTGAAATGATCTTGAGCATATAGACAGTGTAAGAGTAAAAACTTTGTGCAATGATAACAAGAAAAAGGATTCCCTAAACTGGCACTATGGTCCCACAAAGATCTGCTCTCAACATCACTAGGTCTGTTTTGGATTGTATGCGAAAGAAGCCATAAATCCAAACAGTATTTTCCAACTTTGTTCTACCAAGATGCTTGACTGAACTTCCCAGTCGAATAAATTGAAAAGCTGTGCACATGTCTGTTTAGGAGAACTGGAGTTGCTTCCACCGAATATTGATTTCATGTGTTTTTATTCTGTTAACTGCAGTTTGTATGAAGGTAACTGATAAATGAGAACTATTCATAACTCCCTTTTTTTAAAGCACAGCACTACATAGCATGTGTTTACATGTACCAACAATCAAAGGTATTTTTAAGTTTCACAGCAAATATATTTCTTATTTGAATTGGTTCTGGCTTTGTTGTGTTTGATGTTTTATTTCTTCTACCAGCAACATTTTTTAACAGTCCGTAAAGTACACATTTGATCTAATTTCCTATTCTATTTTCTGTAAAATTACAGCTAGGACAACCTAAGTATATGTTTTGTTTGTGCATACATGTCTACACATATGCTGCATTACAAATTTTAATAAACTAGTAAACACTCCTTTTACACACACACAGGACCTCCTCCCCTTGAGGGCTGACAGTTCAGCTCCCTTTAAAGATCTTTGATAGGTCACCTGGTGACTCGTTGTAATTGTGAGCCGAGCAGTGAAAAAACAAAATATGCTGGAGCAACTTAGGCTGTTTAAACAGAGATTGATGGTTGGATGCTAGGGTAAAGGGCACATTTTTCTCCTCTTTTTTCTGGGTTGTTATTGTTTATTTTGAGAACTTTAAGTTTATGTAATGTAACACAAACTGTAATCTTGACATTTGTTATGTCCTGCAGTGCAAAAGTTACAGGTTCCATGCAGAGTGACAAGTTGCTCTGGAGAGGTGTTGCAGTTTCAGGAGAAATGCATGTGTGAGAACATAGGTTTCAGAGAAATTTGCATTTTTCTTTCTCTTGGTTTCATATCCAGGTTAACGTTAAAAACTGTTTGTTTTAGATGCATCATATTCTTAGCATTCCTGGTTGATTTACACTCCAGACCCACTAATATGTCTCACTAGTTGGACCAACCTGACATTCTTAGAATGGAGCTAGCTTATCAGGCTATTTTCAATCTCCATTACATCCTTATCTACACTGACTAGGAGCTCATGAAGCTAACTTTGTAACACTTGTTATAGATATGACCAGATTTGACCCATAAACCACAAGCAATTTGAAAGACTGATGTTGTAAGGGAAAAAAATATTGTATAATTTAACAGTAAGTCACTGATGTGGTATAGATCAGAAGCCAATCTGCTAATAAATCACTGGCAATCTGACATTAAAAGTCAGAATGTGATGGCTCTTAAAAGAACATTGACAAAAAGCATGCTTGATTAACAAGACCCAGCAGAACTCCGTCAGAGTCATTTTTCTAGATAAATATATGATGTGACGGTTGATGTTTGTGATTTCATGTGACTTGGGGACTCAGTTATGCAGTTGACGTTCAAAGCTGGCACACAAGGGGGAATGGCGGGTAACTTGGTGCAGAGCACTGGCTGTAGGAGGGTGGCTGGTGATGCTGAGGGAAGATGGTGCTCTTTGTTGGAGGGTGTTTTCTCAGGCTGAGCACAGCAGGACGTCGCAAGCTTGCACTGTCAACACATGCCTTTAATGTTGCAAGTTTCCACAAGAATCATCAAAAGGCTCTACCCATCGTGTTCAGATTTATTTTATTTTTACTTTATCTTTTTAGAAATTATTAAGAGTGCTTGTGATTCATGAGAGATTTTTGGATAAATAGTTCCATTTAGAGGTTCAAAGCCAAACTGTCAGGAGGGGATGTCAGCATCTGTAAATATAAAAAATGTGTTTGTATTACAACACAAAAGAGCAAAGTAGTTTAGAGGACTGGTGAACGAAGGTACCATGAAAATAATAAATAAGTAAAAATAAATCAGTTATAATCCTGATTTGGGAGGCATCATGGGCTGCATCTCAGCATACAAATCAAGTTATTATTATCGTTATTATAGCGTTATCGTTTCCTTTTACATCCATTTCAGGTTTCAGCTGTGTTAGTAAATCTGCAAAGAAATATTTTTATTCTTAACCGAAAAAAAGCAGCACACCGTGCACAGTCCTGAAGCCACACATTTTCTACATATAGTGTACGACAACTGACTGTTCACTAATGTTGCTAGTAGAATCTATACTTAGCATTTAACAGTTTTTATTTTATTTACTTATGAGTTGTATTGTAATGAATGGACTCAACTACTTGCTTCTTTAACTAACATAATGACTAATACTATGTGCTATTTATCCAAGCAGGTTTTCTTAAAAATGTTAGAATGCATTAACAGTCTTTCCCCTAATACACTTAAATACAGTCCTGTGGCCAATGAGCTACCCTGCAATAAAAGGGTAGAAGGGTAAACTGCACTGAATGAAAAGCTTGATGTACAACAATAACTCAGTGGGATGGGGCTCAGGAAAAGGTTAATTTTATCATAAATACGGTTCATTTCATGCCTTTAAATGTTGCTCACCTTGTCCTACTTTATGGAAAGTCATCACCATTGTGTCCCTAGACTTGCACTGTATATGCTGTGTGCACATTTCTATTCGCACCTTTCATGGAAAGTTCCAAACACAAACTTGAACTAAATCCCAAAGTTTGTTGCTTGAAGTCAGTTGTTACCTCTATCTCACTTAATCCTCACATTTCCACTAACCTGAAAAATACAAAATGATATTTTCAAGGCAGAGCGCTTTGAAAATGTTTAGCGCAGAAATACCTTTTGAGGTACAGGAGTCGAGTGCATATTCACCCACTCTATCTCTCCTTCCTCTCAGTGTTTCAAAGTTGTGATAAGATGTGACAATCTATCAAACTTCAGTGAGGGTTTTTTACCATCTGTGCTGCAGTGCTTAGTTATCTTGGTGGCATTTTCCTTGCGATATAACAGAGAATCAATTATGAGTACACAGATATGCGAAAGGTTTAGTCGGCAAAAGATGCTTCTTGACAGTTTGATGATATGATGGCAATAAATAAGCTCCATACATTTTTTTTTCCTGAGCTAAAAATACTATTCCCTCGAGCAAACGGCTGCATGTTAAGATAAAGAGAGGAGAGCAGCCTTTAGAAAGGCACAGAGTGTGGAATTAGAGACATGAAAAGAAACAACAGTCATGATAGTAATGATGTTGGTGATGTCAACTTATCTTGGCTTGTTCTACTGTACTGTACCTCTTCTCTGTTCCAATAATGTTTAGTCACAAATTTTCCTGTGAGTCACAAACTCACAGGAAGATGAAATGACTACTGATTTGTATCTACGTGCATGTGATATAAACATGCCTTTGTTTTTGCAAATATTTGCAAAATATTAATTTAAAAAAGCAACAGCATTTGTCCTTGTCAGATCACACATAAACTCACTGTCTGTTTTCCCTAAAATGTGCACTTTTAATTCTCTAATCAGCCTAAGAAATCAGTAGATAAGAAGGTGATGATACAATATGCACACCTACATACATATGCAATCAGCTTCTCTTCAATATTTTAAACATCAGAGCATCTGTGATAACAGCAGATATGATACTGGATGTTTTAAAGAGCAAGATATTTATTCTAAAACTTGAAAGATTTCTATAGTGATACAAAATGTTAAGCACAGTCTGCATAAGATGAAATCCAATATCAATGATACATTCTGTACTGTGACCAAATCTTTGAAGGCATTTTGAAATCAGATATATAGAATTGGGATTCAGGTTTCTTTAGATAGGCTTAAGCGAGAGGCAAAGGGTTAGTCAGTCAAAGATTTAAGATGGAACGACACACCATTTTAGATTCTCTAAGAAAAGACCTCTGAGGCTTTACAGCTGCTGTTTATACAGTTCCACTGAACTGCAAACACTTCAAACATCTCAGGAAAAAGGCATGTAAGAACCCCCAACAGGCTTTCTAATCAAATGTCACAAGACCTTCATGGAAACAGTGAAGCAATTCAGCCTATGGCAATGCCAGTGAAATGGCAAAAGCCAACACATCAAGAAGACTTTGTTTGTCAAACCTCCTCAACCTTGTTGGCAGTAACGAGAAGTCTCTTGCACTGTCCTCGTGATGGATTATTTGTTTGCCTGAGATCGGTTTATTATATATAATTGAACAATAATAGAATATTGATCCAGCAATAATAAAGTGATGTGCCTAACATTGTGAGTCAGCGGTTGCAGCAAAATGTCAATTCTGAAAAGAAAAAAAAAAAAAAAAGAAAGTTAAAAT
>VUQI01041361.1:4547-14856 GCA_015106735.1 Paratilapia polleni | reverse complement strand
GAGGTTGATGGTTCACTCTCCATATGTTTATACACCACTTGCATTTAATCATTAGCTATTATTAACCCTGTCTCTCTCCCATAGGTGTGCCTTTTTTGTCCTGTCTCCCTCTGCTCTCTTCTGTTTCCCCTCATCCCCAACCGGTCGCGGCAGATGGCTGCCCCTCCCTGAGCCTGGTTCTGCCGGAGGTTTCTTCCTGTTAAAAGGGAGTTTTTCCTTCCCACTGTTGCCAAGTGCTTGCTCATAGGGGGTCGTCTGATTGTTGGGGTTTTCTGTCTAATATTGTAGGGTCTTACTAAAATATAAAGCGCCTTGAGGCGACTGTTGTTGTGATTTGGCGTTATATAAATAAAATTGAATTGAATTGAATATCCTGAACTGTCTTAGGCAAGCTTTCACGTAATTTCTACTTCAATAATGTTTATGTCCAGGCTCTTGGGAGGCTAATCCATGACTGACAGTGTTCTATTGTGTGTTTTTCTATCCAGGTATGCTTTTACTGCCAATGCTTACCATCATTGTCATGCTGAAAAATGATGCTGTTGCCAATCAGACGCTTTCCAGAAGGTACTGCATGGTGGATCATGGTGGTACTTTTCTGCGTTCACAGTTCCATCAATTTTGACAAGATCCCCAACACCACTGGCTGAAATGCAGCCTCAAACCATGACAGAGCCTCTGACGTGTTTTACAGATGGCTGTAGACACTCACTGTTGTACCTCTCTCTTGACCTCCTCCGTACATATTGACAGTGATTTGACAATAAAAGAAGGTGTGCTTTTCACATGACTTTATAACAGATTGTTCACATTAAATGCTCTGGGTAAGCATAATTTTTTCAACATAAAGGATTAATATTGTGAAGCAGTATATTTCGACTCAAACTACAATCTTTTTTCCAATCCTGATCAGTTAGTTTTTACTGCAAGGAAACAAAGTGAGAAATCAAAGCTCCCAAACAGGATATGAATTGTGGCTTCATGGTTGACAAACCTGTTATTTACTCCACTGCAACCACCGGAGACCCCTAATCCAGACATTTTTGCTTTTCAAAAGAGGTACCTTATCTCCCTATATCAGTACATCAGCAGGCGCAGCAAGTGTATCCAGACCCAGGGATGAAGATGTGCTGGTATATCTGTATCTTCCGATAAGAACATTACCTAGTTATTGGAGCTGATGCTGTTAGTCTCCTATTTGGTGTTTAAGTGTGCCAGTAATGCTTACACAGTTATACGTATGGAAAAATCCTTCATCTTCTCCCAGACAGAGTAATGTTTCCTCCAGACTGGCTGAATAACATCATCCATATTTATCTCTTGATTTGTTCAATTGTATCAGTCAGTGCCAGTCAACTGGAACATCTAAAAGTTTAATAAACCATTTTGAAAGCATGTAATCTGAAGCCTGTCATCCCTGCACGAACAGATTACAGGTGTAATATGAACATCTGATAAATTTTAAACTCAATCCTTGCAGGTAGATGATAAATGTAGGGAGGAAGAGAAAGATTAAGTTTAGGATGTCCCTAGCAGGGAGGAGAGAAGACAGAGTAAGAATATGACATCAGCTGTAAAGTTTCAGCTCTTTTAGTCACGCTGAAAGAGCCATCAGGCAGAAGGATAGAGTTACTGTAGGTTATAGATGACAGCCCCTTACTTGAGCCATTATGCATTATGCAGGAGAGCCCTGGCCTCTGTAGCATACAGGAGTGTCATGTTAGTTCAGTGAAATTACAGCTTCTAAAAACGGAATAATCAGCTTTCTCTCTGTCTGTGAAATAGTACCATTGGCCACATGCTTGAGCAAGCATGCCAGTGTTTTTACAGTGCATGAGACAGAAATTTTTCAGACCATAGAGACAACTTTTTAATTTTTTTTTTTTTTGTTTTGGCTGAAGGTATGTAACACATTATGTCCACTGAAAAAGAAAGAGATCTCAGCTGTTTGTAGCAACAACAGTGCCCTTCGCTGGTTCAGAAGTGCTCCTGGCAGAACAGCAGAACTGTCTTAGTATCTAATCTCTGATGGGATTACAGAAAAGGGAAAAAAACAACAACTCTGTAGTGTTTTGTTTTGTTTTTTTTAACTTCACATATTTTGCTTTGAAGATTTGAGTAAAGCCCAATGTCTATACTTTATTAAAAGAAAACAAATCTGTAATTCCAGCCATAGGAAGCGACTACAACAGTTTATCCACTTGAAATTGAATCCAACTAGAAAATGTACTCAAAAATAAATTAAAAAAAAGGTTCAAAGGTGGTCATAAGCATATGATAGATAATATACAGAGCATAAATATATGACAATACCGTTATGCAATTCCCAGGGCAACCAACCAAGAACGTCAAACAAATTCTGCCTGTATAGACAATCGGTTTGCTGCCCATTCAGCTGAGAATAAAACCACCACAGCAAGTTTCATTGACTTTATATAGAAATATTATTGCATACACTTTTTTTTCTTTTTTCTTTTAGTTGTACAGCACTTTGGTCAACGTTTGTTGTTTTTACATGTGCTCATAAATAAATTGACTTGACTTGACTTGACTTCCATGGATTTACTAGAGATGCCCAAAAACTCACCTATAAGCAAACAAAAGGCTGTACTATGCCACATAGTGGTTGTTTACATTGCAGTCTACATAGCCTCTGCAGGTTTTCAGACATAAGAGCTGAATAGGCACTTTGCAGTGACACAGGTCAAAAACAGAAAAAGTGATGCAGGCCCAAAATAAAAGATCAAAAGTAGTCTCTGGATCTGAAAAATGAAGCCAATGCAGAAGTGGTTTAAACCTGAATTATGTTAAATAGCCAGCAGGGGGCAAATCCTCTGAATGGAAAAAGTCAGATCAAATAGAACTCAGAGAGAGAATGACCCTACTTCTCACTTCATTTATAACTTCAATAAACACTTTCTGTATGAGATGTATGGCCTAGGTATCTATCTTCTAAAGTCTTATTTAGTACAGCATGGTGTTCATTTTGTAAACGATGACCCCATTTAGGGTAAAAAAGACAATAAATGGTATGCAATGGAGCGTGGTTACCCTGTGACTGACAATCTGCTACCAAATGAGGGTGCAGTTTCTCAGTCTGATCCACCCTTCCCTTGTGATGTCTGGTTACAAAAAAAAAAAACAAAAACATTTAAAATATTTATCACAGTACCCCCAAATCACTGGGTGATGTAACAGTGGCAATGCTCATCTTTTTATTGCAGTTTATAGGCATGCAACATTGTGGCTATGTTTGATTTGACGGGATCACCTGTGGTGCATTCAAACAGTGATTAATTAAATCTGATAATGTCTTTTTTTTTTCCTAACTTGAGGTACAAAATAATCTAAACCGCAGGTCAAAAGTTCTTTAACCATAGCAGCTGTTGTACTGTTCACCAACTACTAACCCCATCTAGGGTGCATGCCAAACTTCACTTTCACCTCCTCCTACTCAGTCAGTGAACATACATCCATCGCAGACACATTTAAAACATCTTGTACAGAACGTCAGCTAAAAGCAGCTAAGGGTATCTCCTCACTGACATGGAAATCTTCCCTCCACCTGCTGCTGACACACCAGCCGTAGGTTTATCACATGTTCTTAGTGGGCAACAATTGTCACTTGAAATTTGCAAAGTACAGTTCAGAAAAAATGTACATAATCATCCATGGGATGGACAGTTTAACTGTAAATTTAAGGGTAAAGATGAACTTAATTCAAAGCTTAAACAACAAAGAGAGAAAAAAAAACAGAGAGAGACAGAAACTGAAACTTAGGCCCCTGGGCATGGGTTTGATCCCAAGTACATAATGTCTTTACTCTCCTGTGTGTCGCCAGTGTTGAACCAGATACTTGGACAAAACAACAAAAGGCAGAGGATTTATGCCTTCATTTGGTTTAAGGGCAGAACAGGAGAACAGACAATTCTGGGGAGAGGTTTCTGCATCCCCTTCACTTCAACATAATCTACAGCTGTACATGTTACTGCCTCTGTAAGCACCCAGATTCACTTCAGGGAGATTAACAGCTGTAAACTGAAAGGTTTGTTGTACAGAAGGAAGAAAGAAACAAAGAAAGAATTTTTTTCTAAAAAGATAAAATTTTAAATCATTCAAAATGCAAATCTAACTAACATCAGCTGTAGAAAAAATAAAAATATTTTTTGCAGTGTGCTATAAGTTGTCAAGATCAAGCTCTGTGTTTTCAAAACAATTTGTTAAACTGGTGTGAGAAAATAATTCTGAAATATTAGTCAAAGGGAAAACATGGGAAAATTTGTGACAGGACTGACACATAGCAGCAGCAGCTCTGTGGTTTAACTCATGCTTTTGCCTACTTTATAAATCCTCCACTGCAGCATTGAAGTGGAAGAGTGGTTTGGTTTTGGCAGCTGCAGCCACTGCTGAGATACATGGTGAACAGCCACCAGCCCCCCCAAATTCATTCCCACCCTAAAAACTAAATCTTATAATCTATAAACCAGTAGACTAAAGATAGCAGTTTTCCACCAGCAAGTTTAGCCCTCTAATCCCAAAATGACTGCTTTGCAATTCAGATTGGAACAAAAAAAAAATTTAGCATTAAACCAAAGGATAAAAACAGACAGGAATAAACCTCATGCCTTTTGGCATGTTTCTACCTATTTTAGTCCATTCTAAGTTGTGGTAGTTTTCCAACTTTGAATTAATGTTCCAACACCACAAATGCCAATATAGTGAGTCAGTTGGTGGAATCATGCATGCTGTGAGTAATCCAGGTATCAGTATGGAAAAGTAAACTAAACCAGATGTTGCCAAGGACCCATCACCTCAGTACATGATGTGATTTACATAATCTTTTTAAGAAGTCCAAAGGTACACTTTTTGCACAGGTTGCATTAGTCTGCTTACTGACTGTTTGGAGCTTTAACCACATCTTATGGTCATCAGTACTCAGAATTCACAGCGTAGAAGTGAGTCCCCCCCCCAAACAGCAAATACTCATGTTTATTTTATTTATGTTTATTTTATTTATTTGTTTAAATACAAGGTAATTTGATTGTTAACTAATTTAGTTCCTAAATATTTGTGAGCAGACAGCCACACAACATCCTCCTCACATACACAGACTACTATTAAAAATAAACAACATGTTTATCGATGTGTAAATTCTGTCTCATTTGTTACATGGTGAACTTACTCATCTGGACTGTCAGAGCCCGTCTCTCTGCTGCCCCAGTGTCAGCATTATTAACCTGTTGTGTGGTCTTTTCAGAGTTTTGATCAGTTCTAAGTGATAAAAGAATAAAACAGTTCTTTTACAAAAAAATTCCCCTGACTAGAAAGTCCAAAAAAACGATGTCCAGCAAGATTGGCAAAACTTTCATTTTGGAACTATTTTTCAACCAAGACTAGATGTTGAGAAAAGAGGGTCGGTTTACAGTAGGTCAGGTTATTAAACTTTGAAATGTTCAATGATACCTTTCAAGAAACCCAAGGTTGCTTTACATAAAAAAGAGTCAATGACCAAAGGCTTCAGTGAAGAGGTGACATTTCAGCTGCTTTTTGAAAATGTTAAAAAGCAGTTGAAACGGGGCATCTTAGGTGCATAAGGGTCGGAGTGATGTGTTTCCAGGACCTAGTTCGGGTAAGAACTCTAGCAGCTGAGTTCTGAACATACTGCAGCTTGTCCAGGGCTTTGTTAGGCAGAGCAAACAGAACACCACTGCAGTAGTCCAGGCAGGAGGTGATGAAGGCATGAATGAGGGTTTCGGCTGCAGAGTCTGAGAGCAAAGACCGGAGTCTGGAGATGTTCTTGAGGTGGTAGAAGGCAGATTTAGAGATGGATTTGATATGTAATGAGAATGAGAAAATGGAGTCCAGGATGATACCCTGGTTGCGGACCTCCAGAGATGGTGAGATGAAGCATCCATCCACATTAAGGTGAAGATCTGAAGACCTGATTTGACAGGGAATCACTCAAAACCATGCATGCCCTAAACCTAAAACCTAATCTGCCACATCCCCAAAGAAAGAAACTACAGCAAAGCTAGTGTAACCAAAACTATGGTTGTTGTTGTCAGTTCAAGTCTGCAACAAATTTCTGCTATAACACCTTCATGGCACATAGAGATATATAGAATGTACACGTGTGTTGACAGCTAAAAAAATAAAAAAAAAAAGCTCATTTCTTTTGTTGCCCCCTCTTTCTAAATTATCGTGACAGGGCTATAGCCTTTATCTCCTCCTTGGGGGCTTCACCAGCTGCTCAACTCTAATCAAACCTGCTCTGACACTCACTGTATGTGGGGATGTGTGTTTCACTGCCTGTGTGAATGCACCCTCTCATCACAGCGCATCAAAATAATGTGTGTGTTTGTGTGTGTGTTTTTTTTTATCACCTTTCCTGTCTAAAGTCATTCTGATGTGTTGTATAATTGCAGTCATCCCCTCCAAACCCACTCTCTTTTGTTTGTTGGCTGTTAAATGCTCTCTGCCTCTTGGTGTTTCCTTTTGTGTCTCTTTCTCTGACAGCTTCTCTAAATCACTCCAAAGCGCGCACACATTGTATAGATTCAGGTACTCTGAACATTCAATTAAAAACCACAACTATAAGCTGTTCTTTAATCTGTAACTCAAAAAGGTTTCAGCTTTGAGTTTGTGTGCAGTCATTTCAATATCTGCTGTCACTGTTTCCTCCTGCTCAGCTGTTTTGTCAAGCACATCAAAGGAAGCCTTGCCCCTCACTCAAATCCAGTGGCATGATTCCTCCTGAAGCTCAAAACACCAACTGACACTCACAATTCTGTTCTTAGTCGCTCTAAGACCTTGTTGAGTATTTATAAATATGTCCTTGTGTCACTGTAAAATGAAAATGAACCAGCAAATTTGAGTTTTGATCATTTTGATCAACATATTTATCATTATTATGAGGAAAACTGTATTAACAAGTGTTTACATTTTGCACTAAAAATATAAAATAATGCAAAATCTCTGTACTATGATACATCTATGTAATATTGTAAAAAAAGTATTATTATTTATTATTTAGAAACATTGTGAGATTATATGCATATATTTCCCAGCATGCTTTGCAGTAAGGCTAAAACGTTGCAGGAATCCACAGAAAAAAACTTTTATCTGCTAAGCAATTTCAGCTGTTTTCCCCTTTAAATTTAGTTATAATTTCTTTGCAGTGTGTTTTAGATTTTATTGAATCTATTATTATGTATTCTCTTGTGGTGAATTTACAAGTAAGGCTAGATTTTCCCAATTTCTTCTAATTTTAAAGCAAACTTTTACAGGATGCTTTAAAATGATCAGCACTATCAACACACGCCTTATGTATAGCTGCACTGTGTATAATTTTACAGTAAAACGGCAGCTGTTGGGAGGAAGAAGATTATGTCTTTATTCTCTGGAGAGAATGTGTGGCATGTGTCTTCCTGTTATCTGCCCTCTGGTCTTTATAGATAACATGCTACAGCAGTGTTGCAGCTCATCCAATTGTTGTGTGCCTTTTTTTCCCACATTAATTGCAAGCTATTACCAAAGAGATCCTGTCAGTCTGGGCAGACCTTTATCTGTGCTGAAAGCCCTGCTCACTGTAATGACTAGCTGGTGACAAATGGAACTCAACTTGACAGAGATAAATGTGTTGGACAAATGCACACACACATAAATGCAAACACACCACCTTTTAAATAATTGTAACACTGCAAGGTGTACGAAGGTGTCAGGCCAGCACCTGGCAGGCAGTTTCATAAAGGTGTGTCTGTTTGCAGTGCTTAATAAATGCGAGCTGTCTGTCAGCTGTCAGGATTACATCAATTAAACAGTGTCAGGGATATGTTTTTAAAACTGTGTGTGTGGCGATGGACATTTAACCCTTGTAGTTTGCCCATCATAACCCTTTATAACAGTGTATGTGTGAAGCTGGCAGTGTGAAAGAAGAACTAATGAGGTTCAGTTATCTTTAAGTAATAGTAAGTGTTAATCTGGAGCAGATGTCACAAAGTGCTTTACAATAGAAATCAGAGCAAAAATAATGTTAAAAGATAAAACAAAAGCATATCTGAGCCAGTGGGTCACAAAGCGTGTCTAAAGGAAGAGGCAGCAGCCTTTTGGCTATTTTAAAGGGCCTCGTGACATCTGTGGATGCTACGCACACAACATCAAAATGAAAGAAGAGAAGAAAATCAGAGAGAGGCTAAGAAGTTAGATATAGGGCAGATTGTAGATTGTGAAAACAACATGTGAAACTGGCAAATTGTGCTTCTATGTAGATGTAGCTCTATGAAGATAGTGTTTTAAACAGAAATATAATCTGGACTATTGGATCCTAGCAATGTTGTGAAAAGGTATAAATGGATCTGTTAGTGAAGATGCAAAATCAGTAAGCATCCCATGGAAGCAGCCTACAAGGTCTGCTCTGATAGAGGGATATAAACCAATTTGAGTGCAGCTGTTGCTCTCTCTCCATATCTCTCTCTCCCTCCCTTTGTGTGTGTCTGTGTGTGTGTGTGTGTGCGCGCACGCATTAGTATTTATTAAACACCTGACTACTTTAAATGCAATCAAAGGGGTTCTTACACGGGATAGATAACAATCCCTGAAGCCTAATCCCCGTGATAAAAATCTCATTAGCCTTCACAAATCATGTTGTTATGAGAGAAGCCATGCAGTTATTTATCATCATGTCTTGTTGCCTGGGCTGATGCTGGGCATTTAATATGGTTTGATAAATCTATGGGGGCCTATTATTTACAGTGAGGGAGAATAAATACAAATAAATCTAATTTATTGAACCATTTTCACACTTTTCAAAGCGGTGATGCAGAGAGCTCAGCCTGTTGTCTGAATCCACTTCATTATATTGCCACTCACACAATCTACAAATCCATATATAGATCTCCAGGCAGGGGTTATCTAATCACATCAAGCATGATGATAATGAATACATTTTTCTGATTATTTTCATTTATTTATTACTACAGGTTTTCCCCTGTGTATGTCATATTATCACATCCAATAAAAACATTTGCACACACAGATAAAATATTTAGGCGATGTGTTCGCGCTGTTTACTTTTGTATTCTGACAGCAAATTCGGGGTAGAATCCTGTCAGCTCCCTGCACAGAATAGTCACAGAGATGCATAATGCTGGAGACAAACAAGCTCTGTTCTACTGGAACTGGAGGCTAAGTGCGATCCCCAGCAGTAACAGACTAATTTTCAACTGCAGTATTAGAACTCTGTCTCATCACTTTAAAGGAAAAATTCATCAGAAAAATACTCTTATTTGCTTTCTTGTTCAGATGGACAGATTTGAAGTATTTACACCTATTAGAAATGCTAATATGCTAATGTACACTTAACAGGGTGTGTTACCTTCATTATTAAATATGTTTTGCAGAGCCATACTGATTTGTTTTTTGTTTTTTTTATTTTAAAAAATGCTCAAAAATATCTCTCTTGATAGTAAAGGTTGCTGACCCCTTGTTTAGTCTTGTAAAAATTACAACAGGCCATTTTCAAGTGGATATGCACCTTGGTTTTTGCTCCCTGATAATAACAAGTCAGGTGGTAGGTGGATGTTGTTGCCTTCTAATGGAGCAAGGCTAGTTTGCACAAAATACATAAAAAAAGAATGCAAATAATAATAATAATAATAATAATAACTAGACCCTCTTAAACAATTCCACCTGCTTTATATCTTATATCTCTATTAATGTGTGAAAATGCACTGGCTTGAGTATTTGTTCTCATAGAATTCTTATTTTAATTTACCCTAGTACTTAATAATAGAGTAGAAGCAAAAAAGCAATTCAGCCTCATTAGGTTAAACCACAGCATTTATTAAAACTCCTAAATTAAAAGCACTTTATGAAAAGCTGTAATTGTTTGATGTGAAAATTGAAAACACTTTCACCGTACCCGCTGATGTACCCACTTATTGTAGCCTTTGTGTGTGTGTGTGTGTGTTTCTGTGTGTGTGTGTGTGTGTGTGTGTTTCTGTGTGTGTGTGTGTGTGTTTCTGTGTGTGTGTGTGTGTGTGTGTTTGTGTGTGTGTGTGTGTGTGTGTTTGTGTGTGTGTGTGTGTTTCTGTGTGTGTGTGTTTCTGTGTGTGTGTGTGTTTCTGTGTGTGTGTGTGTGTGTGTGTTTCTGTGTGTGTGTGTGTGTGTGTGTGTGTGTGTGTGTGTGTGTGTGTGTGTGTGTGTGTGTGTGTGTTTCTGTGTGTGTGTTTCTGTGTGTGTGTGTGTGTTTCTGTGTGTGCGTGTGTTTGTGTGTGTGTTACAGTGTGCGTGTGTGTTACTGTGTGTGTGT
>VUQI01041358.1:16483-28107 GCA_015106735.1 Paratilapia polleni | reverse complement strand
GTGTTTAGCACAACAAGGCATTCAGTTCATCATTCTGCTTGCCAAAGCTGCCAGACTGGACAGGTTTAAAAAAAAAAAAAAAAAAAAAAAAAAAAAAAAAAAACAGAAAAAAACTAAAAAAAAAAAAAAAAGATAACAAAGACAAGCTCTAGTCAGATATTTACATTCCGAGATAAAAAGCAGAGGAATTATTTCTCAGTTCAGTGCAGCTACTGACTGGTAAGAAATCTCTGTGTACACAGCGATTGGAAGTGAATCATGTGGGAAGTTCCTGATTTGTGTTTATTGCCAGTGTATTTTAATGCCGCAGGTGAGTAACTGCAACAAATTATTCACTAATAGCTACCTAAAATATTCGATCTGACATTGATAACAGGGAAAAAAATATGAGAATGGCTAATCACGAGTTTAGTAGAAATGGTTCACTCTTGTTACCTGCATGCATGCAGCAGCACCATCTTGTAGATGTTCTTGTAGACTGCCTCAAGAGAATTCGTCTGAGAAGAAAAATGTATCTATTAATAACTTAATATAGTTAAGCATAAAAGTGGAAATGAATAAATTAGTTTAACACCATGACAAGTAAACATTTATAATGTGGATATTTTCTTATTTTTTCTGTACCCAAAGTAGTTTTACTATGTACTGATACGGTTGCAAAAAAAATGTTAATAAACCCTTTGGAATTACCAGGATTTCTTCAATGATTATTCAGGTCTGATTTTCCTCTAAGTCAAAACATAAAGCAGCTCCAAACCCTGATGCTGCTTCCGCCATGCTTCACAGTTGGGATCAGTTTTGATTGTTTTATGTTTTGTGTTGTGTACAAAGACTGTATATAAAAGATGGCCACAGTCACAATGACATCAACCATTAGTTTTAGACTCTGCATTTTGAAGCCTCAATGATAGAGTTTTGGCCAGTGCTATGTTCTTTTGAGCCAGAAGTGAAAATATTTGGATAAGAGGGAGGAGTGATAATTATCAGCTAACAAGCCACATTCATAAACTGCATGGGTGCAAGATACCTGCTGATTAGTGCTAAATAACGAGCTAATAAAATATTGGAATTTCACTCACCAAAACTGAAGCACAAACTTCGTAGATGGGCTGTACCATACAGCAGGTCATATTATTTGTTAGAAAATTCTTTTAAAAATGCTGCAAAAGGCACCAACAGCACAAACATGATTTTAATGCCCAGTTCAGTAACTTGAATTGACAGAAGTAAGGCCTAGTAGGCAGCTTTCAGCTAGAGCCACCGGTGTCAGCACAGCTGTAAATCTGTAAATCAAAGCTGGTGCTGCTAATCAAATGCACTTAATTAACTGATCATTAGCAAGTGTGAGCACCTCTATAAAAGCAGACGTTTTAGCAGTTTGAAGGTCTGGAGCATTCACATGTGTGTTAACACAATCCCAAAGTGGAAAGACAGCAGTCAGCAATGATCTGAAACAAGCAACTGTTGCTGCCCATCAACCTGGGAAGGATTATAAGGGCATTTCCAAATGAGCTGAAGTCCATCATTCTACAGTTATGAAGATTACTCACAAATGGAAAACATTCAAGACAGCTAACAATCTTCCCAGGACTCGACGTCCCAGCAAATTCACCCCAAAGTCAGCCTGTGCAATGCTCAGAGAAACTGCAAAACACCCGAGAGCTACATCTCAGACTCTACCAGCCTCAGTTAACATGTTAAAGTTCATGATAGTACAATTAGCAAAATACTGAACATGTATGGCTTGTTTGGAAGGGCTGCCAGGAGGAATCCTCTTCTCTCTAAAAAGAACATGGCAGCATAGTTTAGGCTTGCATAGTTACATCTGAGCAAACCACAAGACTTCTGGAACAATGCCCTTCAGACAGACAAGACCAAAGTGGAGATGTTTGGCCATAATGCACAGCACCACGGTTGGAGAAAACCACACTCAGCATATCAGTACAAACACCTCATGCCAACTGTCAAGCACAGTGGTAGAGGGGTGATGATTTGAGTTTGTTTTGCAGCCACAGGACCTGGGCACCTTTCAGTCATTGAGTCAACCATGAACTCCTCTGTATACCAAAGTATTTTAGAGTCAAATGTGAGGCCATCTGTCAGACAGTTAAACTTGGCCGAAAGTGGGTCATGCAACAGGACAATGATCTCAAACACACCAGCTAATAAACAACAGAATGGCTGAAAAAGAAAAAAATGAAGGTGTTGCAATGGCCCAGTCAAAGTCCAGACCCCAACCTGACTGAAATACTGTGGCAGGACTGCTTCTACATTTTTCTATATGATGACACTATATGATATGTCATGTGTTGCTGTTCATCTAATGTTGTATTTACCTAATTTTAAGACCTGCTAAGGACTTGATAATTTTTCATTATGTCCTGATATGTAAAACCTTAGAATTCACAGAGGATGTACTTTCTTTATACCATGACTTTACATAGGGGCCAAAACCTGTTTTGTTTTGTGTTTTTTTTTGGATAACAGGCAAAAAGGTTTTGCTCTTGGTGTGATCTCCTACAGTGGTAGCAACAGTGCAGAATTTTCTTTAGTTATGGACATTTTTTCTTAATATAAACTATTAAAAATATCAGTCTTAATAAATTATTTTATACCCTTTCATGCCTCTGTAACACTTTTTCAAATGTCCTGCCAAAGATCCCAGATCGAGGCATCTACCAACCAATCTTTACAATAGCAGACTTTATGAGTAACCAGACTTTTATTTATAGTGAAGTGCACCTCTGACACCCAAACTTTGAGTCTCATCTCTGTAATTTGAACACCTTCACAAATCATTAGCACAGAGTCGGCACTCCAGTGTGTCAAATAAGGACATGAAAAGCTCAACCGTTTGTTTGGCATTAGCTGAATCAGACTGTGTTTGTCAATAAATTCTGACAGATGAGTAAGAAAAATACAGAAATCTTGGTAACTTTTTCTTGCAACTGTATTTAACATCAGTCACATTTCTTATTCCATAATGTCACTCAAGATGAATTTGACAAGTTTACAGCTGTTACTTACCACCTCGTTGTGGTTTGAGGGAAATTTCCAGTGACCAAGGCGGGTAACCTTGGATATTTTACTCAAGGACTCATTTACCTTGATGAGTTTCTTTGCAGGTTGTACTTTAACTTTTGACATAGATACACACAGCATCATGCTGATGCTAGCATTGTCTGCATAATATTAACATAAAACTAGAGCCTTTTTATATGTAAACTGGAGGGTCTAAACCTTTGTACAGTACTTATAAATTTATATTTTTTTTCATAAAATTTATTTTATTTGTTTTTATTAAAAAATATATAGATTATTGTTAATTCTGCTAAAATTTAAAAAAAAAATCTAAATGTCTCAGTTAATGAACGCTGTTTTATATTTTTTTATGATAACACTTCACTCTAACAGAAGCCCTAACGTGCAGGCTGAACAGAATCTTTATTGCATATATGTTGTTTGCTGGTTATCAGGTTCTGATAAGAAATGAGTTCCAAGTTTCTGAGCCTTTTGCTAACTGTACCTTCCTGTAGCTGCTATAATCAGAGCCAAAAACTATGTCAATGTTTAACAGCTGGAACATTCTGAAATTTCTAAAAAATCTTTTTGTCCCCGACCTTCAAGTCGAAGAACAGGGCATGACACTTGAGCCTGAGGATGGCCATTAGTTTCCTCCTCATTTGCTGTCCAGCTGAGTGGGATGACCCCAAAGTAAGGCTGTAGCGCAGAGACAGTCCAGCATAGCTGTGAAACAAGAAAAAGAAACAATTGAGAACTAGACAGAGAGCTCAGCATACATAAAGTCTCCACGTAGAGTTTACTGCATTTTATACCAGAAAAATCAATCATCCATGCTAGAGTTCTCTCATGTTTATGAGTAGGTACAAAGTCCAACCATAAATCATAAAACCTCACAACAGGCCCAATGACTCATGCAAGAAGCCCACTACAATATAACACAATAGCCCTGCAGTATAATTACAGCTGGTGGAGCCTTTCACCTGGAATAGTCTTTATAGACGTCCAGTGAGTGGGTGTCCAGCAGCAGTCCACACCACGGGAAGAGGCAGTATGGGGGGAGCACGCGAATATCGGGACAGGAGCCCGTGCTTCCCAACACCTGAAAGTTGACCACCACCTTCTGCGGGTTGACCACTAGACCATACTGTGGCACTCCAGCCAGCAAGATCCTACACACAAAGTGCAAGCACCATTATAAAAATTTCCTATAAGTAGCTTTGCATGATTTGCAGTTAAAATAACTCTTTATTTCTCTTATACAGGGCCTTGGTGCAGCTGTTCAGTTCATCCACTGTCTGAAACAAGTAATTTTAGCTCCATTTAAGACAACTTTCTTCTGAACGGCTGCCCCATGCAAAAAGAAGGTGTCTGAAGCTATATTTAGAGCAGTCTGACATCTGAGCTTTTGGTTCAGAGAGATTACTTGCACCCAGACCTCAGGGTATGCATAAAAGGAAACTACAAAATGAAGGAATAACTACATAGAAATATGAATGTGGATGCATTTATTTTGGGTTCTGCAGAAAACCACAAATCACATTCCAGCCCTCTACTTCAAAATATCTTGTAGGTTTCCAGTAACACGGGATATCTTGAAAACTGAAAGTAAGGAATAAATGTTGGTTAGGGGCCATGGTGTCCCATGAACAGAAATATTTCTGAGATCCTGGTGTGTGTCATACTTGAGAAAGGTTTGTGCTTCGTGTTGGTCCGGTGTGATCAGAAGGAAGTCATCCACCAGTCTCATCAAACACCTAAAGGGCACAGGGAGAGCAAATTAACACACACAGTAAACCACAACAAGATCTACAGTACAGAAAGACTGCCCTCTTCTGCTGCTGATGAGTATAGTTCTACAAGCTGGAGATGCCTGAACTACACCGAGGTCTGCTGTACCCTTTGTTTCCAGTATTATCTTTGAACAAGGCATTCTCCATGTGACCATAGCAAAGGCAGCAGAGTAGGCTGGACACAACTGATCCCTGAGGAATCCCCCGGCACTGACGGTATGTCCTGAAACACAGAGGGCCAAAATCTGAATAACTGCCTTAGTCAACTCAAAAAGAAAAAAAAAAAAAACGTGGTTCGACAAGCAGCTAAAACAGGTCTTATCATTGCAATATAATGCAGAGCTTGCTTACTTTTTCCCATACTGAACAACACTGCCAGTTAGTATTTGGTTAAAGAACTGCAATGCGTCTCTGCCACAAAGATCTGAGCAGAAGTGCTGAGACAAAAAAAAAATAGTAATGAATTGTTCATATGTGTTCAGGACTTGAGTATGCATTTCCCTCAGCTACAAGAAACCACATGAGGATGCCAGTGTCACCTGCTCAACCAGGATGGAGTGATGAATTTTGCCTTTTCTCTGCAGGGACATCAAAAAGCCCTTCATGTTGGTGGATCCCATGTTATCCTCCAGGAAATCTGCCTGTGTTAATAAAATGAAAATACTGTGTATAAACACTGCTGAGGCCAAACAATGCTAATATATAGTGGTCCTCACAGGTTCAAAAATTTGGCCCACCAATGTTACTATAGCTAGTAAAACTAAAACTAGGTGAGGAAAAGCATATACATAAAATACACATTAAAATTTACAGGAACGGTCATTAGTTTTAGTCTTTGTCAGTGTGGTCAAATCTTTCATTACAGCCAGTATGAGGAAGCCTTGGTGCTTATATTTAGTGAGACTGGGATGTTATGGCTGTGAGTCAATAGCCTTCATGTCTGTACTGTAACACCTATTTTGAACTTAATTCATCTTGTATCTAATAAATATTCCACATATGACTAAAACATGACACTAACCACCAAACTAATAATAATAATAATGGATTTGATTTTTATAGTGCTTTTCAAGGCACCCAAAGCGCTTTTACATTGAATCCATTATTCATTCACTCCACAGTCACACACTGGTGGTGGTAAGCTACATCTGTAGCCACAGCTGCCCTGGGGCAGACTGACGGAAAAGTAGCTGCCAATCCGCGCCAACGGCTTCTCCGACCACCACCAAACATTCATTCACATTCATACACCAGTGTTGGGTGCACTGGAGGCAAGGTGGGTAAAGTGTCTTGCCCAAGGACACAACGGCAGAATGCCTGGCATAGAGCGGGATTCGAACCGCCAACCCTCCTGTTATCAGAAAACCCGCTCTACAACCTGCAGGCAGCAGTGGCTTAGAAGGTAGAGCACTACAACTTTATTTTAAACAACAAAAAAGATTTCACAGATGACTTCTGCTATTAAAAAGTTAACATTAACATTCAAGTTGCCAAACATTTGTGTTTCGCCCGAGGTAATATTAGCAGCCTTCTCGCATGTGTCTGGCTGTTGGAAAGACAGCCTTTCTGCACATGCTCCAGCCAGAATTCAGCAGTTCAGTCTATAATATGTGGCTGTTTTCTTACAGTGTAGCATATGTAGTATTTACCTGTTATGCCATTTAGATATTTTTTAACTTAGTTTAACTTCATAATTGCTTGCATGTGATGTTTTTTTTTGGTGTGCAGAGTTGGTAACTAGCTTGATGACATAATGATTATGACATAACTCGCTAATATGCAGATATGTTTTGAACTTTCATATTAAACACAGAGGAAACTATAAATGTTACTACGTTGTTATGGAATTTGGTGGACTCATTAATAATATGCATATATGCTCATGTAGGCATGTTTGTGGGTAAGATGGTACCTGTCTGACAAAAGCCTTTTTCAGCCCTTCATGGGAGTCTGCCCAGATCTTTGCACAGCGGCGGATGGTAAAGAGTTCATCGTGGACTGGTGACAGGGCCTGTCCAATCACCTCTATGAGTTTGTCATGCGGCAGGCTCTCATAGGCTCCACTCACATCCACCTTAAACACAGAGAAAAGGCAGAATGAATAGATATACAGCACTGGTATTGTATGACCAAATTAGTGTGCTGAAATTTACTGCTGCATGATCATTAATATTAATATGACATAAAAATGTCACAGTATGTAAAGTGCTCTGCCAAAACAATTAAATGTAACAATTCACCTTAACAAAGTAGAGGGGTTGTGGTTTATCCTTCTGGGCTGGTGCCAAAGAGCACAAAACCTTGTGGATATCCATCATCCCCCACACTGTGGACCCCAGGAGGGACGGAGTGGCGTGCACACAGGCCCGCAGCATATCCAGCAAGTCCCTGACACGCCCTCGGTACAGCTGTAGGGGGAAAAAGTTCCAAAAACCATGTCCATGCACACAGGATCTAATAATAGACTACTCAACTGTCAGTGTGTACCCTTGTTTTGGTATCTGCTCCTATGACTCGTGTGATGGGCCTCATGCCATCAGTCTTGGGAATGAAGCGAAGGCGGGAGACGACGGTGCCTTTGGGGAGAGATGCCACCTGAGCTGGAGTCAGCTCCTCCATCTGTCCTTTGGAAAGGTGACCTCTACATAAAAAAAAAAAAACAAACAAAAAAAACCACATATTTTGCTTTTCTTTTTTTGGACTTATGTCCCATATCTGTATGAATGTCGGCTATTGTAGCAGTGTTCTGTGTGTGTGTGTATGTATGTGTACCTGAAGGCCAAGTCTTGCAGTTTGGTCCAGACTTCCTGCCTGTAGAACCTGATAGCATTCTTCTGCCCAACACTCTCTGTGACATAGAAACAGGCTCTCACAAGACCTGCAACATATCCATCCAGAAGCCAAGCCAAGAACTGACCCAGGATCTGCGTCCGATATCCAAGCTCACTGGGTGGAAAACGCCCTGCAGATCCAGTTACGTTGGTTAGGTCAGGCATAAAAACATGAAGCAACCAAAAAATAGACCATCAGTCACAATCTCACCCGTCTTACTGATCTTCAACCAATCACAGTCATTCACTTTCATCTTCCACATCAGTTCAGCCAGTGAGAGCCTCTCAAACTTGCCACTTTGCAAGAAGCTCCTGACCCTGACAATGAAATGAAGTCTGTTTTGGTCAGAGCCCCACAGCTCTTGTGGAATCACAACAGAGAGGCATTCCCGGACAAACAGGTAGACTCTGTGAGGTGCACAGTGCCGAGGTAAGAGGGAGTTTAGTTCTCCCTGTCCTGCACTGCTCTCCTCCACCAATGGGCACATCCTCTGCAGTATTCTGCTGTAGGGACATCTCCTGTGTTGTTGTAACAGCTGACTAAACAAGGGGACCATGCCAAAGAACCGCCGGGGGAGTTTCTTAGGCTTCCTCTCTACCCCGTTCAAATAGGCTAGTCCGTCAAAGAAGACTATTCTTACCAAATCCTGTCCTTGTAGCCTTCTGGATCCATCAGCAGTCTTCTTCCTTCTGTTAAGAAGAAAGCCACGCATGCCCCTGCCCCCATACAGGAATCCCAGTGTGCGGATAAAACACTGGGAGGGCGGCATAGGGGGGAAAATCCCCGATCTCCAACTGGGACCCCCCTCCAAGGGAATTACGCTTGTTGGCATTTCGACAGGCTGTTTGAAATCTGTGGGTAATGTTGACTCCACAGACACTGCCTGTCCTTCCTTTTCAAAGCAAACCTGTTGGATCTCCTGTTGATGCTCTTCAGTTACTATTCGTCTGCTCTTTCTTGAACAAGCCGCCATCTCCTCCTCATCCTTTTGATCAGCCTCCCTCTTTCTTTTCCCCTTCATCACTCCTTTATCCCTTCTCTTCCTCTTCTTGCTTTCAGCAGGATTCTCAGCTGCGTGTCTCCTTTTCAAACTCACTGACCCTTGACACCTTCCAAACCGAGTACGATTACGTTTCCTGACTCGAGGCTGGAGACAAAACCCACTAGAGGCAGTGGTCATGGACACCCTGTCGTAGGCTGGAGGACCGCAAACCTGGAAGACACAAGAAGGAGGAACTGCAGCAAACACAGAGCAGCTCTCCAGAAGGTACCGTGTGATGTCTGTGCCGAGACGTATTGTGACTTTTTTCCACAGGTCACTGCCGTGGATGTAGGCGGCACTTTGTGTTATATCGCCTTGGAATTTGAAGAGGTCTGCATCCCGATCCTCCTGAGACAGGGACTGAAAATTATAGCCATGTGCCAAGACATTTCTTTTTCTTTTTCTTTTTAGAGTGTTCAGAACAAAGGCCAGAAGCTCAGGCAGACTGCAGATCTGTGGATAGTATGAATAGATCGACATAAGAAGAGGCCATCTCCCATTCATCCTTTAAATCCTGACAAATACAAAACCTCAAACTCTCTTAAAACCTGCCAGTTTAGTGGTTTTTGCATCTATAGCATGAGTCTCATTTATATAGAACTGGAATTTTATGCTAAGTTATCCAAGACACATGTTCAAACCAACACCCTGATTGAGCTCTGCATTCTTCCTTATGATATTTTTCTTATTTTACACCAAAACCCATCTACTTTGAAATGAGTTCAGAGTCATTCTAAGTTACTGCTAGCCTTATTGACTAAAAACAGAGCCATAAGAAAAAGACAAGGCACTCAAAGGATCCTAAACTGAAATCTATTAAGTATAACATACTGTGGGGAAAACCTTTTTCAAATATTATTTTGGGGCAGTCTGTGACCATTAAAATTTGATGTGAATGTATGATGATGCTTTAAAATAAAAACCCAAACAAGTGCCCAAGAAGAAAAGATAGAAGAAGAAAGACTTTGCTAGAGCTACAATATCCTTCAACAGCATGTGTGCTTGTCCCAACTCTTTAATAACCAAACTGAGTTATAACCATTATAACCATTGGTTTCCTGGCTTTAACATTATAACAGCATTACAGCTAATGTCGCAGTTTCAAAAGTCTACAGAGGGCTATGTGTCAGCTCCTCAGAGCTAACTTTGCGGACATTTGTGTTTGTTTTTCCAAGCCAGCGAAACGTTACCTGTTTGCAGCTCGGTACTTGCTGTAGCTCCTTATCGAAGCACACAAAAACACTCCTAACGAATGACTTAAAACGGTTTGTATCTGACTGCTCAATGAGAGCTGCTTTCTGTCCCTCTCTGAACACGATGCTGTCCGCAAACTCCTCCAGTGTCTGTGTGTGCCGGTACAGCGACCGGAGGATGACCAGCACACCGGACATATCAGTCGTAGACATACCGACTGCAAAAAGCCGCTGTGTTTAGGGAATTTGAACTGAGGTTAGCCAGCTTGCACTGGCACTGAGCTATGTTTGACGGTTTAAGGACCCGCGTGATCCTTACCTTATGGGAGATCGGTTTATTACAGCTGGCCAATCAGACAGCCTCATGCTACAGCGGCAAATTCACTGTTGACCAATGACGAACAAGAAAATGCATGTTGTCTTTTTGCCTGAGTGTAGTGGAAAATGACAGTTTCACGTGCTTCAAAAACAGTGTGCTATGTGACCCAAGAAATATAATTAAACAGTTCACCAGAGACAAATCCATACCATAAATGTGGTGTGTATTACTGGCATCATATAAGCGCCACAGGGGCTGCAAATAGATATTTTTGTGAGTTTCCCCTAAAATTTAATTTTAAGTATATAGAACATTTGCAGTAGCAAAACACAGCAAGGATAAAATGCGGATCCGATTTAAAGAACCTCCAATTGTTCCAAAAAAAAACAAACAAAAAAAAAAACACTCATGCTATAAAGATGGTTGCAAAACTGGCCTCGAATAGGGTTTTTGTTGTTTAATTTGGAATAAATTAGACCATAACTGAGCCTGTAGCGTGTCTGTTTATTGTTTTGGTTTTGTAAATGTGTAATTATGAATATGAAATGTGGCTAGGAACAAATCTTTGTTATAAGGCTCTAACAATGGTACTGAATTGTGTATTATTGTTTTTCTAACGTAAACATTAAAAGGTCTCAAATATTTTTAGTGTCACGTGTTTTAGCGTAAATTGAACCGCTCTGCATCAAAAAAGAATTTCTGCTGTTTTCCATAAAATAGATGCTCATACCTAATTCAGTGATGCTGTGTTCAAAAATACCAATAAAAATATTCAATCACATACAGTTTTGTCACAAAACGTGAATCCATTTTTTTTCACATATGGTCCATTTGTGCTCGTTGTATTTCAGCTTTTCCAACACAATTTGCATATTTTCATAGGTTTCTTTTAACTGGACAGAATGACCAGGTCGCACGGATACAAAGTAATTGTCATTATGCAGCAGGACACATTTTAGACTTTTGAGATGTCAGTGAACAGCCTCCACTCATCTGCATCATACTCACAACCCATTGCACCCAGAAGACCTTCAACATCAACACAATAGACAAAGTCATCATCTATTTCAAAGAATGGAAGAAGATCCTTCTCACGATGCCTGTAAAAAGAAAAATTGGTTCCTGGAGCCAGGAGGATTTTCTCACTGAGCCTAGACCCAAGCAACTCAGCCGCTTCCTTTGGCAGATCCAGATCTCGTACTAAGTTATTTAACTCTGGCTGAGTGAATAACTGGGGGACAGATGAGCTACTAGAAGATGGATCTTCAAAGTCCTCATCACTACAATGTTGTGCATCTGGAGACAAAACATCATCAGACCCTTCTTTCATCAACTAAGCCAGTAAAAATGGGAGGTGGTATTTCATCTGAATGTGGTACAGGTCTCATTGCTGATGGCAGGTTAGGGGAACTGATCGATGATTT